>OY365816.1:14402763-14485263 GCA_959347315.1 Bimastos eiseni | reverse complement strand
TACAATAAAAACACAATAGAATGCGAATACAATAAAGACACAATAGAATGTGAATACAATAAAACTGAAACACGATACAATAAAATAAAGGTTAAAGATCTGAATCGAAACAGAAAATTCGGTTGTAACTTTCTGCTCTTAACAGACTTTGTCGTAGGAAAAAAATATATCAAGGCGAACAACAGAGCGCAAGGAATTAGATGAAGTCGCAGATAACAGCTATTGGAAATAGTCAGAGATGCCTCAGGACACTGCCTAGATGAGCTATGGAGACTAGAAGGAGGGGGATCTTGTGGTGGATACGCGCGGTGATGGGAAGCCAGTGCAAGACCTCAAGCATATAATTATGTAGAGATATGCGCAACGCTTAGTCGTAATGACGATGCTTATGGAATGTTGGAAGGTCTTACGCCGGTGTCTGCTTCTTCCAGTTACTATACTTCCTCCAAATCATCGCTTAATCTCATCACGTGAAGGAGTCGACATAAGATCCATCACCTCAGTGGAATCTGTCGATGTGATGGACCATTTAGTCGATGAGGGTCAAGCGGGGCGGAGGAGGATGGAGGAGGATTGTTGGGTGGAAGTGGAGGGGAGGAGGAGTTGGAGGGAGAAGAAGAGGAGCATTGAGGGTGGAGGTTAGGAGAGGAGGAAGAAAAGGAGGGATGAAGAGGATGAGGGTGGAGGAGGAGTGGGGTGGAGGTGGAGAGGAGGGGGAAATGGAGGGGAAAGAAGAGGAGGAAGATGGAGAAAGAAGAATGGAAGGAAGAGGATGGGTATGGAGTAGGATGGAAGAAAAGGAGGAGGAGGATGGACGGAGAGGAGGATGAGAAGGAAGAGGATGGAGGTGGAGGAGGAGAGAGGAGAAGTAAGAGCAGGAGAATGGAGGGACCATGATCAGCATCCGTCCATTATCGATCCGATTGAGCCATCGGACTCATTAACTCGACCATTTCCCCACCCTCCCCAGGGGCGTGGCTGGCCCAGGGGCTAAGCCTGCCAACATGAGCTCACACACCCGGCCACTAATCCAAGTGGTGTCGATACGAATTTGCATAATTCCGATGGGTTTTGTAATCCGTCGGGGAGGGCTACACAGCCCTGACATCGTTTTGTATGCTAATAAGGTTTACAAGGGATGTGAAAAACTGTTACGCACCAACCCCGCCTGGTTTCGCCACGGCCGCAAAGTCACGTGTGTGGTTACGGTTGCTATGGGCGTTCTCGGCCAGCGCCGCGGTGATCGCGTTCGTCCAGCCAAGCAGAACGATAAGGCAGCGCCGTCTTCAAGGATACGGCTGACTGGTTGGGAGCGGGCGATTATAGGGTGTGAACGCGCAAGAGACGATAACGATTAGTGTGGCTAAGAATTATATTAAGAGATGTGGTGTAACTTAGAACTACGTAAAGCTATCACACTAGGCTTTGTTAGCATTGGTGGTTATATTATTAATTGACCAGATCACACATTTGGCACATCAACTCATTTAACTGTAGAGAAGACAATAGGGTTTCCAAAAGGGACAGTAGAGTCCCCCACCCCATATGGGTTAGGAATACTCGTGTACCATTATAGCTACAAGGATGATGGTAGGGTTAACTTGGAGAGAGATGACATAGAAAAATATGACGATAATTATATTATGAAAGATGATTGCTTGAGTGAATGTACAAATGAATATATGAATGAATATATGAATGAATATATGAATGAATATATGAATGAATATATGAATGAATATATGAATGAATATATGAATGAATATATGAATGAATATATGAATGAATGCATGAATGAATGCATGAATGAATGGATGTATGATTGAATGTATGAATGAATGTATGAATGAATGTATGAATGAGTGTATGAATGAATGTATGAATGAAGTATGAATGAATGTATGAATGAATGGACCGATGAGCAAGCGTTCAAATTAGTTAATGGATGAATTGATAAAATGAAGTCAGATAGATTTATACAAGAGTAACAGACAGACAGACGGACAGACAGATAGACAGACAGACAGACAGACAGATAGACAGAGAAGTAATCGGTGACTCTCTAAATCCGAATTCATGAATGGCATGAAATGAGGAATAACACGCGATACTCCAGAGTCTCATCATATGACTCACGAACGGATGGACCAACGGACGGACGGACCAACAGGCGGAAGGACCAAAGGACAGAAGGACGGAAGGAAGGGTGGAAGGAAGGAAGGACAGAGGGAGGGATGAATTGTCGCGAGAGGTCATAATCGGTGGAGTGAGTCCACATTATACGATTGCTCTCTTCTCTCCTGCAGTCCGTTCACCTTCTCTGATCATTTATAGAGCGCCATTGTTCATTCCAACTCATCGGGGATTCGGTGAGCCTATTACATTACCGTATTGGGTGCAATTGTAAATATGATGCAGCATTTATATAGCGCTACATCGGAAATAGACTTATCAGTCGCGCTGCCGACGCGAGATAGTTTAAATCATATGAAAGACTTTAAGCAGGCAGTCAGACACAGCAAAATACAGAGAGAGAAGAGCAGATAGATAGATAGAGAGACATAGACAGAGATACAGACCGACGCGAACATACATATAGCAATAGACAGACAGTTACCGACAGACACATACTGACAGTGAGGCGCAGAACGACAAACATAGCCACAAATACAGGACTAAAGAGAAACAGAGGCAAAGAACGAAATACAGCCAGAGACAGAGACAGAGACAGAGACAGAGACAGAGACAGAGACAGAGACAGAGACAGAGACAGAGACAGAGACAGAGACAGAGACAGAGACAGAGACAGAGACAGAGACAGAGACAGAGACAGAGACAGAGGCAGAGACAGGCAGACTAAGACATGCTATCCGCGTATACCTTCCCATCGGGTGCAATTTCCACCAGAAATCGATGTAGGCCAATAAGGAAGGAGCCCGTCTAGTCCTACGTGGGGGTGAGGTGCCAACTGCCAACCCTCGGGTGATTAATCAACGCCGTCGGACACATTGGCTCAGGTGACGATCGCTCGTCGAGATGGAAAGGTCATTTATTGACCAGTCAAAGATGACGTCCGCTTATGACGTCTGCCTCGCCCCTTCGACGTTCCAACCGGAAGCGAGGTTCTCGCGATGATGGATGTCTTCGATTCGTCTGATGGGACCTCGATGTAATCCTCCTCTTCCCTTCTTCCTCTTCTTCTTCCTCTTTCACTTTCTCTTCCTCTTCTTCGAAGTCGTCGTCTTTTGAAGTCCTATATTCGTCGACGTTGGGAAAATTTCGGGGATTCAAGGCACATGGTAGTGGCAGGGAGGCTTAGGGAGATGCCAGGAAGGGATTCGACCTCTGCCAGGATCAGTACGTCATCGAATCGGAACGAACGAACGAATGACAGATGACAGAAAAGAATGAATGATGAATTAATGATGCATGAATATCTAGTGAATGGCACACATGCGGTTAATTCGTGTATTATAAACAGATTACACACACACACACACAGCCACACACACACAGCCACACACACACACTCACATACACACACAGCCACACACACACACTCACATACACACACAGCCACACACACAGCCACACACACACACACAGCCACACACACACACAGCCACACACACACAGCCACACACACACACAGCCCCACACACACACAGCCACACACACACACTCACATACACACACAGCCACACACACAGCCACACACACACACACAGCCACACACACACACAGCCACACACACACAGCCACACACACACACAGCCACACACACACACAGCCACACACACACACAGCCACGCACACACACACAGCCACACACACACACACAGCCACACACACACAGCCACACACACACACAGCCACACACACATACAGCCACACATACACACACAGCCACACACACACAGCCACACAGCCACACACACACACAGCCACACACACACACAGCCACACACACACACAGCCACGCACACACACACAGCCACACACACACACACAGCCACACACACACAGCCACACACACACACAGCCACGCACACACACACAGCCACACACACACACACAGCCACACACACACACACACACACACACACAGCCACACACACACACAGCCACACACACATACAGCCACACACACACACACAGCCACACACACACACAGCCACACACACAGCCACAGCCACACACACAGCCACACACACACACACAGCCACACACACACACAGCCACACACACACACACACAGCCCCACACACACACAGCCACACACACACAGCCACACACACACACACAGCCACGCACACACACAGCCACACACACACACAGCCACACACGCCGCCACATACACACATATAGCCATGCACATAATTATGCAGTGCATACAATTATATATATTGTAGCCACACTTATAGGATTTAAACTCAACCAACTGTTGATAAATGTATGCATTTAAAGGGTGTATTTGCCATAGTGGAACAAATTTCCTCCTTTTGGGTTCTTCCTTCTAATTGATCCCATTTTCCTAGCTTAAAAATTGAACTTAGCATAAAACAATAACAATACAACATTAGCAAAATTGAAGCTGCGTCTAACAACATTCTGGAACTCATTTTAATCTTCAAGGTTCAGCGGGGTCTTGGTCCGTGATACCTGGTTGATGGGATACTTCGGCCTCATTCATCTTCCTCCCTCCGTGCACTTCGCTCATTCAACAGACTTGATCTTTTTGTTCCTCGAACCAGAACAGCTATGGCTCAGTCTCGATCTTTTTGACTCAATTGGTCCCTCTCTGTGGACTGGGCTTTCTCCTTCTGTTCGCTATAAGATACTATCCGGCAGTCTCTCATCCTCTTTTGCTTTTCTCGAAAACTACTTCTGCTCGCGGGGACTTGCGCACTGGCAGCGCTTCTGGACGGCTCACCGAGTATACTAGAAGCGCTCTATGAGTGATTGAATACAATTCTGGAACTCTGACAGACGACGTATGCGTATCATTGGTTGCTTCGCAAATGTTGTCTATTACAACCTTGATTCTACTCCTTGGCTGAATCTTATCCTTGAGCGTTGCCCATAGTAATCTAATATTCCGTGGTCGCACCTTTACTGCAAACGTTGCCTAGCAACCTATAATTTCTTTGCTGATTCAGATATTTATAGTGTTGCTCATAGTAACCTGCTGCTTCTTGGTTGTATCTATTCCATGAGCGTTGCCTATAGCAACCTCTGAACTGTTCGTTGGCTGCCTCCATTTCGTAAACGTTGCTTAGCAACCGACGATTTATTGGCTGATTCTTGCCCGTAGACGTTGCCCATAGTTATCTAATACTCCTCGGTTGCACCTTATTCGTAAACGTTGCCCATAGCAACCTCTATTCTACTCTTTTGCTGCTTATTTTCCATATACGTTGCCCATAGCAACCTCTATTCTACTCTTTTGGTGCTTATTTTCCATATACGTTGCCTATAGCAACCTCCTTACTACCCCTTGGCTGCCTCCATTCCATATACGTTGCTTAGCAACCGGCAAATCTTTGGCTGATTCCTGTCCGTAGGCGTTGCCCGGAAACCTGCGACTCCTCGCCTGCGTATGTCTGTGTATGCCTGGATATGCCTGTGCTTGTATGTACGCTTTTAAACGCGCGGTCATAACGGATCTGCATTCAACCGCTTGCCATTGTTTCTCCGCCTGCAATTAGAAAGCGCGCCTCGGTCGGCGAGCACACTTGCCATTCTGTGTCCTACGACAGAAGAGCGGGGCAAGACCGGGGCTGAGGGGGGCGTCGGCGGGGCACTTAATGGGCATTCAGTGGAGTCATCTATCGACCGATCGACGGATGGGGAGGCCGGAAGGAGAAGGGGTGTATGGGGAAAGCAACGACCGATTTGTAGCCGTGAATGGGAATTGGTTAGTCCGCTTGTGCTGTCTAGTCGCTCAATGGCTTTACACGGCATCAGATGAACCGTGCAAGGGGAACGACGGTTACTGCCACCGTCATCACTGCAGTCATAATCGTCATCAGAGTTGTCGTCGTCGTCGTCATCATCATTTCCATGCTCGTTATCGTCGTCATCATCGCTATCATGAATATTGTCATCGTTGTCATCATCGTTGTTGTCCTAAGGACGACAGGACAACGTAGGAACAGAAGGACAAAGAGATGGACGGGGGAAGAGACAGATCGGACAGAAAATATACAGAGAAAGCAAGAAAGGGACAGAAGGGCACACAGAGGGACAGACGCAGGGACAAAAGGACGGATAGAGGGACATGGGAAGGACATGCAGAGAGAGGGACGAAAGAATAGGGACACCGACGGAGACAGACGAACAGAAGGAAGATTAAGTGATAAATGGAGGGAGACGGAGACGGAGACGGAGAGAGACAATTACAGAGATAGATAAACGGATGGAAGTTACAGAAGAACATACAGAAGGATAGCCAGAGAGGGACAAAGAGAAGGGGCAGAAGGACATACAGAAGGACAGACAGAAGGACAGACAAAGAGGGGCGGAGGGAGGAAAGTGAGAGTGGCAATTGATGCATGACATTGGGTCGTAACACATTCGATCGTCGTCAATCATCTGTTTCTGCGTTTCCGCTATTTTGTCTCTCGCTCTCTATTCTTCATTTCAGCACTAAGGAGAACGGTCGCTCTCGTACCAACAGAAAGTCAATAGGCTCCCTCTCCCTCTCCCTTTCCCTCTCCGTCTCCCTCTCCGTCTTCCTCTCCGTCTTCCTCTCCCTCTCGTTCTGCTCCTGCCTCTGCCTCTGCCTCTGCCTCTCCGTCTCCGTCTCCCTCTCTCTCCGTTTCTTTCTTACTCGTCCGTCGTTCCACTATCTGTCTCTCTGTCTCTGTATGTGTCCTATGTCTATTTCTCTGTATGTATGTGTGACAGTTTTGTCTGTCTTTTGCCACTCTGTGTCTTTCTGTTTGTCCGCCTATCACTCTTTGTGTGTCTGTATGTCCTTCTGTTTGTCCGTCTGTCTGTTTCTCCCCTCCCTCTGGGGTCTTTGTGTCATCGGGCTCTTTGTCGCAGAGATGTTTCGTCTGCCATTGAATGTTCTTTGAAACGAACGACCTGCATTGTATACATTTGGTCTCGCTGGCTATCTATCATTCTCAAGTTGACTTGAAGGGGAAATAATGACAATAATGATAATCAAGCATTCATAGTATTATAAATAAAATGATACCAGTAATAGTAATGGTCATAGTAGCGGCATAGTTGAAGTAATAATTATAATGATAATAATAATCATTATAATTAATAATATTAATTAACTTTCATTCATTTATTGCAAAAATTTATATAGCGCACCTTAGGAAATTCCACTCAGAGGCGCTCGAGAATGAAGAGGACGGGACGAGGACGATAACATAATTATAATAATAACAATCATGCTGATGAAACTTTCATAATAATAGCAATGTAAATACTAGGAATAGTAATGGTAATAAGTTGTGTAGCTGTGGTAATAATTATAATAATAATATTGAAAACAATTATTATAATAATTAACAAAATAATAATAATAATAATAATAATAATAATAGTAATAATAATAATAATAACCATCTGCGAAGACTAGCCATTCCAGAACAAAAAAGCACCCATAATTTTTTTTCTCTCGAGGGATCATATGTACCTTGGGGAAACAATAATAATAATAAATATTATTATTGTGATCTTCATCCTCCATCTCTTCCTCCTCTTCCTCCTCTTCCTCCTCTTCCTCCTCTTCCTCCTCTTCCTCCTCTTCCTCCTCTTCCTCCTCTTCCTCCTCTTCCTCCTCTTCCTCCTCTTCCTCCTCTTCCTCCTCTTCCTCCTCTTCCTCCTCTTCCTCCTCTTCCTCTCGATGAAAAATTGATGATGGCATAAAATATGGCTCTATATAAACGTGTCACTTAATCAAGACAACAGTCGATGTTACCTTACACCCGTCGCCTGTAAATTGGCTGGCATTAGAAATTTATGAAGCTCCTAATGTAACATGATACTCGCTTTCATGCGCTTGGTCCTGGTCAGCCATTGCCTCTAAGCGCTTATCGAATTAAGCGTTCGCTGAGTGTATGGGACCATTTTGCAGTCAGCGCTTGGAGAAGACACGGGAGGAGTGTAGGGTGAGGAGTGTAGGGTGAGGAGTGTAGGGTGAGGAGTGTAGGGTGAGGAGTGTAGGGTGAGGAGTGTAGGGTAAAGAAATAAGAGGATCGAGGAGAGGAATAGGATTGGACGATGGAAAGAGGAGGGTTAACAAAGGAGAATAGACACATGATATAGTTCCACACGTGTCTGTCTCTCTGTCTCTCTGTCTCTCTGTCTCTCTGTCTCTCTGTCTCTCTGTCTCTCTGTCTCTCTGTCTCTCTGTCTCTCTGTCTCTCTTATCGCCTGTCTCTGTCCGTTCGTTCGTCCCTTCCCTCCCTTTTCTCCATCCTGCAAAGTTTTATGACTAAGAAGGCTATGTAGAAGTTGCTGTGCGCATGCCCTGAGTACGTGACCTTTCTAATTGTCGTACTCCTGCTGCTGCAACTTGAATATAGACTTATGTAATCACTTGATGACATCAACGACTAATATTAAGTAGAATCTCAGCCACACGGATACATCTACAATTTGTACATGTATCATGATGTCTGGGTTTGATGACCGATCGTGTGCATTGTATTCGTGTGTATGCGTTTGTTGCGCGGGTGGATAGTTGAATGGAAAAGAAACTGATGATTGGGAATAAAAACGATGGAAGGGAAGGAAGGAAGAAAAAGTAGAACAAGATAATTTTCAGCTATATGCAAAGAAAGGAAAGGCAGAGGCCACGGGATTTCTAATGCCAGTCGATTTACAGGCGACGGGTGTAAGGTAACATCGACTGTTGTCTTGATTAAGTGACACGTTTATATAATATTACCTGCAGAGGCATAAGAAAAAAATGATTCACGATGACGATAAAGCAGGAACGAAAACGAGAAAAAGAACTTGCAGAACGAGATGAACTGGAGGAGGAGAAGGAGGAAAAGGAGGAGAAGGAAATGGAGGAGGAGGCTGAAGATGAGCAGGAGTTGAAGTAGCGGACGTCGAAGACGTGGAGGAAAAGGAGGAAGTGGCTGGACATAGGAATATGAAGGACCGGATGAAGGGAGTCGTCGACTGTCTCTCGACCAAACTCGTCAAAACCCGGATGTCTGCATTGACAGACAGACAGATAGACAGAAGGACAGACAAGCAGACACACATAAACAGGCAGACAGCAGGACACAGACAAACAGATAGGCAGGTATACATAGACGCAGGCACAGAAACAGATACAGACAGACACAGACACAGACAGGCAGACAGGCAGACAGACAGTCAGACAGACAGACAGAGGCAGACATAGACACAGATGCAGGTACAAACACAGACAGCCACATATACACCGACATGCAAAGACAGACAGGCAGAGAGACAGAGAGACAGAGAGACAGAGAGATAGAGAGACAGAGAGATAGAGAGATAGAGAGATAGAGAGACAGAGAGATAGAGAGATAGAGCATCACCTGTTCGCTCACCTTTGCATCATGCATCCTCTGCGCATCTAATTACCTGTGTATGTCAGTTGTTAGACAGGTGAGAAGGATATGCATTCGTCAAGAGTGTGCTTCTGTTGCTGCAGCCTTTGTCCTCCGCTCCTAGATGACCAACTGGATCAGGTTGCTCGGACGGAAGTCCGCTTCCGGTCAGACTCTTGTTTCTTGTTCCTGTCAGCAGCGGGGAGTCATGGCTGTCAAATTAGCCACGTCGTCTTTGGCTGGGTGTCACTCTTGATGGCGCTCTCTGTCTCTCTCTCTGTCTCTCTCTCTGTCTGTCTCTCTGCCTACCAGTCTGTTATAAGACACGTCCATTTATTCTGATGCCTTCTTTGCACCATAAGTTAGACGTCCGTTCGACCGTTTGTCTGTCTCTCTGTGTGGCTACGTATCTCTCTCTATCCCTCTGTCTATCTATGCGTCTGTCTGTGTTTACCTCCGTCTAGAATTCTCCCCTCACTGTGTGTATGTATGTATGTGTGTATGTATGTATGTATGTTTGTATGTATGTTTGTATATATATATATATATCATATATATATATCATATATATATATATAATATATATATGTGTGAGTATGTGTGTGTGTGCATGTATCTATATATGCATGTATATGGCCATTTATATAGCGCATTACTTGAAACTTACGAAGGTGCTAAATGATTGTGATCCATAGGATATTATAAATTACTTGCAATGAAAGTCACGTTAATTGATAAACTTGTGAGAATAAAGTTATTTGTGCAGATTTAAGAAAAATTTAAAATCTGAGCATGATAATGTTTAAGGCCTTGTAAATAATTCTGTACAATTTGCTAAGAGTGAAATATTTGCAAAATTTGGGAAAATTTTAAAATTGCCTATTATATTGAAATTTCATAAAATTTAAGATTTCTATAAAGTGTAACGTCCTTACTGTGAATAATTAATTTTGTTTTAGATGCAAATTTCCGCAACATCTAACCTGTCAAGCGCTTTGTAGCCCATAAATTGCCTAAGAATTAAGTTATAGAGGATGGGTATAGAAGCGCAGTCCCGTAGGCTAGCCCTGCGGTAGCCTCGGCCTATGAGGGAGTGAACAGTCCCCTCCGTCGTCGCTTCATCTTCCCTTCGACAGTGTACGGTCGGTGAAAGTCATCAAGTGTAGGACATCTGCCCCCGGACATTTGCCCTCCGGACAATTGCCCCTCCCGACTAGGACAATTTCCTCCACAGTATAGATTATAAGCTCGTCCAAATTATATATGCATGCTTGTACGTGTGTACATGTGATGCGTGATTGTACGCTAACGGTGCTTTGATGTATACATGTCGGCTACGTGTTACTAATCATGTTATAAATCCATTTTTAGAGGGTTGACATATTGCTGCAATAGGGGTCTTCACTCACTCTCAGAGAGATGATCATCACGTGTCACTGACTGCTAACCAACTGTAAGCATACTTATTAGATGAGCTTCGCCGCTTATATTCTGAGATTATCATCTCTATAGAGGTATTCACCCACTCCTTCTTATAAACGGGAAATGATTATCGCAAGTCACTGACAGTTTGCTAACCAACTGTAGGCCTACAGCTGCTTACTAGCCGACGACATTCATCGCTTATTAAGGCGTGTCATGGACTGTATGCAGTATTTATGCATCCAGCAAGATAAAGATTCAGAACTGGACTCACTTTTTCTACTGTACGACACGATAATTGGTTCAAGTTGCTTCATTTCATATATTTCACATAATGACAGTTAAATATTTAACTTGTCATCATCCCGTTCATACTTCACACTAGGGGGGGGGGGGAATTGACAGGAGGGTGCAGATGTCCGGGGGCAAATATCCGTTCCCCAAAGTACTCATTATAGGTGGAGCAGTAATGTCGGGCATTTGAACCCCAGATCCCTTGCCTGGCAGTCCAGCAGGGTCGCGAACAAAACCCCTCTGACAAACCCCCTCTGAAATAAACCTGTGAATCTAGTAAGGGCAAGAGGTGTGTTTTGTCCGGGGGGTGGTTAATGTCCTGCCTAAAATAGGGAGGATTTTGTCAGAGGGGTTTTGCCCTACACCCGTCCAGCACGCTGGGCACTGAACCATCTAGCAACCATGCAGTTAGCAAATGTGTTTTCGCTGTCTCTTGATAATGGTGACTTCGCTAATTAATTATGCAAAACCTAATTAACTGTCAATTGGTAATTCAAATGCCCTGTCGTATATTCGAATACAAACACTAACAACTGATTCACGCGTTCACAGTTCAAAGGTCAAGTCTTCATCGATTAAGTTATTGATTTCGTATCGATTTCTCGTCATCTCGTGGTCTGAGGTTTGCGAGGTCAAAACTGACAAAACGCGACACAGACTTTATCCTTAAAATGAACTTTACATTGAAGATTGAACTCGATGGTCATCGAGTTCAATCAATCGACTGATTGTTTATGAATAAATCACCAGATTGTCGTTCACTGAACTTATTTTATTGAAAATACAAAGATCAACCGATCAGATTATGTCCGACCGACCGACCGATCGACTGACTGACTGACTACTCATCCACCTACTTATAAAACCGATAATTAATATAATGGTTCATACTCTTTGTCTCGTGTATTTGGTTACTTAAATATTCGTCCGTTCAATATAGCTCTAAATAAAATCCAGCTCTTTGGTCATTTCCTCATTCACGAACATACACACACACACACACACGCACATACACAAATACATACACAGACACACACACACGCACACACACATACACAAATACATACACAGACACACACACACGCACACACAAACACATACACAAATACATACACAGACACACACACACGCACACACAAACACATACACAAATACATACACAGACACACACACACGCACACACATGAGCACACACATACACACTTACATATATGTACATACATAGCCTATATATATATATTACATATATATATATATATATATACAACGTTCAGTTGGGGTCCTTGCCTAACTCGAGCTATACTTGTATATACTGAAAACGTGACTTTGCTTCTTGTCTTATACCTGTAATCTGTGACTCGCAGGTAAACTTCAGTAATCACTTAATTACATTAAGGACTAATAAGTATAATCTCAGTTACGCAAAAGATACACGCTTTAACGAGTGCGTGTGTCTGTACGTCTGTCAGTGTGTGCGTTTGTGTAGGTGCTTTGTGTGCGGGCGTGTGTGCGCATGTATAGTATGTGTATACGTGTATGTGTATGTGTGTATGTGTATGTGTATGTGTTTGTGTGTGTGTCTGTGCGTGTATATATACATATATATATGTATATATATATACCTATATAGATGTATAATTATGTGCGTGTGTAAAACTGTGTGTACAGGGAATGGTCATGTAACTGTTGGACATGCGTCGACGAAGGCTGCAACAAATCTCTGAGATTAACATGTCAACATCAACCAGTACCACCGCATCCTCAGGGATGATCGGGTCTCTGTTTCTCCCTCCTTCCATCGCTCTCCCACTCCCTCTCTCCCTCATTCCTTCCGTACCGCTGCTGTACCATTGCGAACATCGAGCACCGTCACTGCCGTTCTTCGGGTGGTACCAGTCCAAAGCCTGGATCACGAAGGAGGGCAGCAACTGACCTACATGTAATCTCTACTGGAGCTGCTTTACTGCCTGTACGCTCGTAGTGCCAGTCCCAAACCTGGAGAAACGAGGAGGGCGACGGTAATCGACTTTGGTTGGTCGGTCGCTGTTAAGCGACACCGCGTCATAACATTGACGGTTAGCATCGTCCTCCTCCTTTCACAAGACTTGGGACTGGCACTATCACAGTCTGGACAGTGGCCATAGATACCAATCATAATAATGATAACACAGACATAGCGCTGTTAAAGGCCAACTAAGAAAAAATAGACTACTATCGAGCAGTGCCAGTCGTGTGAATATACGAAATGGGAGGGCGACCGTGTCGTCGGCCCCACAGGCATAGGACTGTTGAATACTGTTCCCGCTGTTATCACCGCCTACGATCGATCGTCCCGTTACGTCGATTGCGATATCGCATGAGACGGGGACATTGTTTGAAGCCGACCTCATGACGGTTCGTCTAATGACTCTTCGGATCCTACTTACTCACTGAAGCACATCTGGGCACGCACGCACCGACAAACCGACACACCCACACCCACAACACACTTGTTGCTGGCATTCGTGTATAGACGTGTGCGAATTTAGGTCTGACTATGTGCCCACGCATGCATGCGTACTTGTGAATGTATGTGTGCATGAATGTGTGCGTATGTATGGGTGCATGATTTGAATTTGTGCATATATGTATGTGTGTATTTTATGAATGAATGAATGAACGAATGAACGAATGAATGAACGAATGAACGAATGAACGAAGGAACGAACGAAGGAACGAAGGAAGGAACGAACGAACGAACGAACGAAGGAAGGAAGGAAGGAACGAACGAACGAACGAACGAATGAATGAATGAATGAATGAATGAATGAATGAATGATCTTATGAATGCGTGTAAGTGCGTTTGCATTCATCAATTCATGCATGTTTGTTATGAAAATTATGTGTAATTTAGCACTGAATGTGTATGTATTGGTCAATGCATAATTGCATATATAGAGAGGCGTAAATCCCTCTGAGTGATGGAGGCAAGCCCCCCTCCGCCCCCCTAACGTAAGTGTCAGGAGAGCAAGATATTCCACCCCTAAGGCTCATATGATATCCCCCTACCGGAAATTGAAGGCATCTGTCTCCGGACCCCCTATCTGGACGCCCCTTCGTATATATATATATATGTATACATGTACACATATATGCATGTATATATGGATTTTATATAATATGTGTCTATGCGTAATTTACTAATTTTACTTATTTTGTAGTTTAACATTTATATATTGCCAATCATAGAGCTAGTTAAACAAACACAACTGCTTGTCCTCGTGTGTTTCCTACTTGTCTGTCTGTTTGTCTGTCTGTCTCCTGTCTGTCTTTATCTAGCATGTGTGTGTGTGTGCGTGTTGTGTGTGTGTGTGTGTGTGTGTGTGTGTGTGTGTGTGTGTGTGTGTGTGTGTGTGTGTGTGTGTGTGTGTGTGTGTGTGTGTGTGTGTGTGTGTGTGTGTCTTATCCTGATTTTAATAATGTAGCCTTTCAGGAACCTCTCAAAGATCAGACATCAGCCCTTGCAGATAAAACATGATCATCCGTCTTCCTATTTGATCATTATCTCGATCTCCTATCGTCACAACGCACAGACCCTTGACACCTCCGTCCCCGACTCTTCTCGCCTCTTCGCCTTCCGCCGCCCGCAACATATAGTGGCGCCTCATAAATAAATGCAACGTTAGGAAGCACGATGTGAAAATATGCCACTGTTTGCGCTCCGTTTGTGTTAGTCCAAAGCCTGGATAACGGAGGGGGCGACGCAAATGGTCTGTTATCAAAAAATATTGTTAAACTGAAACCACTACTATACCAGGAAGGAACTCCTTCACTGCTTGCACTCTTGTAGTGCCAGTCCCAAGCCTGGTTAGACGAGGAGGGTGACTCTGATGAACCAAGTGTTGTCTAACTGAAGCTACTAATTAAACAAGATTCGAAGCTCCGCCAAATAAGGTGAGTGGGTGACAACAGGGTATTGACAACGGACCAACGCTTGACAACGGTTGTCATCGGAAGTCATCGGATCCTAGTAACATCAATCGCCAACACATTCTTCGTTGGCTCCACTCCATCCTTGCTCAAGACAAGACTCGAACCCATAACTACATCACAATAGACGAGACCGCCCCTCCCCTCCAACGCTCCATTGTTTATCTTGGCCAAACAAAGCCTCGCACGGCGCTATATAAACTAATTTCGGCTCAGAGCGCCAACCGAACCGAGGTGACCGTTTCGTAATCGTACGATTAGTTTTATCGGGTTATGACAGGCAAGGGATCGGATTCCGCGAGCAAGGGGTGAATGACAAGTTGACGGTCAAAGGCCAAGCGATGACCGGCAAAGGCCAGACTAATAATGGACAGATCAGCGTTGTCCTCGCCGTCTCAACCTCTGGCCTCCGTCGCCTCAGCGGATCGATACATCGTTCGTCGAACGATGGAACCGTCTGTGCTTGTATCTCTCTGTCTCTCTGCGTGCCCGTAAGTGTGTTTGTCTGTGTGCATGCCTGCCTATTATTGGGTCGGAAACTATCTCTGTCGCTGTCTGTCTGTCAGTCTGTTTGTCTGTCTGTCTTCATGTCCTTGCTCACACACATGTACACAAATGTATATCTATGTAAGTTATATAGCGCCCTTAAAGATAGCTATTCAGAGGCGCTCCCGACCCAGATGCAGCCAAAAGGGACAGTCTTGAGAGGTTTGTTGCAGCGGATGAGAGCGAAGGGCACAGAGGATGCTATTCCAAACAGTGTGGCCCACAATTGAGAAAGCTGTTCGGTCTGGTGGCAGTGCGAGCACGTGGAAGTTGAAACCACAAAGTTGCCTCCTTGTGTGAATATGTGTATGAACTTAATGTATGTGTGAATTTGTGTTTGAATTCGTGTGTAATTCGTGTGTGAATTTGTGTGTGAATTTGTGTTTGAATTTGTGTGTGAATTTGTGTGTGAATTTGTGTGTGAATTTGTGTGTGAATTCGTGTGTGAATTTGTGTATGAATTCGTGTGTGAATTTGTGGGTGAAGTTGTGTTTGAATTTGTGTTTGAATTCGAGTGAGAGTTTGTGTGTGAATTTGTGTGTAAAGAACATCTTGACATTATGAATCCACTGTTTCTTCTCAGTTTCTGTTTTATTTTGCTTAATTTTTTATTTCTTTTCCGACTTCGAACACAACCGAAACATCAACAAAACAAAAACAACGAAAAACTCTCTCTGTTCAGCATTCAAGAAAATAACACAAAGAAATCAGGTTTGCTTTACAAGTGACGTCGATGCAGAAATAGAAAAAAACGATGAGTAATCGATTAGCACAACAAGTACTCGCACGAATGAGTACTCTGTAACAACGCAGTATTGGATCACATCGGAGAAAATACTTAATGTTGGCAGCACACAGCAAGGTTGTCACATGACAAAAATGTATGAAAATACGAAATGATCCCTTAGAAGACTATTCTTGTGTGCTAATGAGTCCTTGACTTAGCTAAACAAGTATAAGTAAAAATCATCATCATGATTCCTTGGGCTCATTGCCTGTGGGTGTCCAATGCAACAAGTCTAAGTATATTATGTTGCCGATAATGGATTATAGCATAGAAGATAACGCTACTAAGTATAGTAGGTTGGATTACATTTATAAATACTTAAATACAATACCTCGGATGTTTATTGTTGTATTTGGGCTGAAACAGCATAACCAAGTACTCCTGTAGTGTATATCTCATTTAAAGCACCAGTATAAGATAGTGTGGCTTGATTATTTGTCCAATACAGTGGCATTAAGGTACTTGCTCAGGGTGTATACTGTTTAGTAAAGTAGTCGAACGAGACACAAAGGTATTGGTAAATGGCAAAGGTACTCGAACAGCATCTGAAGGTACTTTCCATCAGAGGTGTAATAAGGTTTATAAAGTGGGGGGCATAATTTGAAAAATATTGCACAAAGCGCAAAAAAAAATTGTTGGCCCCTCAATTTTTTAATTTTGCCCCCCATAAATTTGAAAAATGGTGGGGCACGAGTTATTTTAACAAAAGTTATCTTAAAGTGCCATTGGAGAAACATAAAAAGAACCGATTTGGGGGCACATGGGGAGGCACTGAGCACTAAAATTGGGGACTTTGCCCCCAGTTTTGAAACTGGGGCTGGTGCCCGCCTACCCCCCGCTTGTTATACCCCTGCTTTCCATCATCCGTCAGGATCATTCTTTTGCGGTAATCGCCATAACAAGAGTTTAGCATGGCAGAGTACTCGTGCAGTATGTTTGTACCATGTTCTACAAGTGTGAGGCTGCTGTGCATGGTATGCGTTCAAGGCTGAAGAAAAACAAAGACGACAAATGCAGACTGATGAACAGAAAAACAAACGATGAAACCCACAGGTCCAAACGAAGGTAACAACTCGGTAACATATAGAACATTCAGGAATGGTCATACCATTTCCTACATTTCGCCATGTTACATTAGCAGTGCAGCATATTGACCCAATTAAAATTGGGAATACACTGGCTTGATCACACGTTCCATACATAATCATATATGCGTGCGTACGTGCGTGCGTGCACACACGTACACACACACGTACACATACACGTAAACACACGTACACACATACGTACACACACACGTACACATACACGTAAACACACGTACACACATACGTACACACATACGTGCACATACACGTAAACACACGTACACACATACGTACACACACACGTACACACACACGTACACGTACACACACGTACACACATACGTACACACATACGTATACACATACGTACACATACGTACACATACACGTACAAACATACGTACACACACACGTACACACACACGTAAACACACACGTACACGTACACACGTACACACATACGTACACACATACGTACACATACACACACGTACACACATACGTACACACACACGTACACGTACACACATGCGTACACACACACGTTCACGTACACACACGTACACACATACGTATACATACACGTACACACACGTACAAACATACGTACACACACACACGTACACACGCGTACAAACACACGTACACACACACACATACATACTTCCATAAACTCACACACAAATGCATAAACATGCATATTTTTTGTATATTTATATGTATAAGTGCACTGTCTGAAGCCAAATCGAGTGTTGTGAAACTTAGAAGGGAACACATGTAGCGACTGTGGGCAGTATAGTTCTGTTCGCACACAATGACCATCGTCTTTGTCAATGAGTATGATTACGTTGTCTACGATACGGAAATAATCGGCATAGCTGCCAGGGAACCAGTGGAAAGCAAACGGCAAGCCCTGCGATAGACTGGTACAGGTTCGTGACTTTGGAATTCGTCCACTTCCGGTTGATTGGTCGAATGAGGCATACGAGAACCTCCCCTTCATCCCCCTCCCCATGGGATAATGAAGCTTTACTTTTGCACAATTGCCTCTATTATGACTATATATATATATATAACTATATATATATATGAGTGTATAAATATGTGTATATATGTATATATGTACATGTATATAATCATCAATGCACAATTATATATTTACATTCATACAGTAATTAACTTTATATATGTAGATATAAAGAAGTTAGTTTATATATGGCAGCATACATATGTGTGTATGTTCTCTTTGTATATGCATATGTATTTGTATATATATATATATATATACAATGCATAAAACTGGGTTGGACATAGTTCACGGCCAACCGAAGTTGATTTCAGTCATTTCGTATAGTTTCTCGTTGAAGGGTCGGTAGAAGTTCCTTAGTCTTTCGAGAACCTTTTCGTCGATATCAGGGTGCACCCGACCCTTCGTCTTCCCCAGACAGTGGGGATTTCCGGTCCTCTCTGACTTCCTCAGACACGGAAAGCCCTTGGTCGCGTCGAAGTAGAAGTGTCTTCGTCCGACGTATCGCCCGAGACCGAGAAAGTCCTGGAGTCGAGCCATCTCCGTCGCAGGGTCATCGATGAGTCGTTCGCCGCTGACGAAGTGTATTTGGTGCAGAGGAAAATAGTGCAGCCAGCGCTCTAGATGCTTAGCGTACAATCCTATCTTTATAGCGCCCCACGACGTCGCCACAGGTCCAGTGCCATTATCGAGGAAGGCCATCTCGGCGAATGAGCGCAGGTCCCGCCGCTTGGTGGCCACCTGAGTGTAGTCGGATATGGCACGCGTGACCGGATCGCGAAAGACTAAGATCAGTCGAGCGGAACGGGACATGTTGAAGACGCGGGCGGGGGCGGACTTCGTGACGAAGTAGCTCGGGGTCTTTTCTATAGGCATCTGGTCATCGGTGGTTGGAGGCATCTGTCTTCTGTTGACATAGAAAGCAGAAAAGATGTCATCATAACAACAACAACAATACCATCAACACCAACAATAATGAAAATAAAATCAGTAAGAATATAAGGCAATAGTCGTGACGGCGCTGGCCTTGAGAATTTGATACGCAATAGCGGCAATGCGCATGGTCCGCGCATGATGTCCATTTAAAAGTATGTTCTGACGAAGTTGAAAATTTCAGTCTATTTACAAATTTATTGGTTAAATATAATAATTTCTTTAATTTCGTTAAAAAAATTTATATTTTAATTTTGGTGATTTTTTAACCTTCTTTTAGTAGGCTACGCAATTGCGTATTCTGCTTCCATGCAGCGCCGCCACAATGCAATAGCGCTTACTACTAGCAATAATGATAATAGGATTAATAACTACTGGTACTATTGTTGATGGTGTTAGCGTTATCGCAATGGTCATTATTCTCCACTATCGCGGCTACTGCTTAGAACGGCAGACACGAACAGACACATATTAAGACATACATACAATGCATATACAAATTAACATAAAACATGTATACATGCATACATACACAAAGACATGGGTAACTATATACGAAGATACACTTGCGTGTAAATACCTTTCATTAAGTTACATCACTAGGCAGCATACATTTTCGACGGCGCTATACAAATGTTCGGCGAAATTACATTATCGCTGCATTACACGACAGTAAAAAGCGACGAACGAGAGCCACGGGACGTCCGAATGAGCAGATACTTAATGCAATTGAGACGCCGACTGATGAATATTCATGAGACCGACCGATGAATATTCATTAGCGTATCCGCGAAATATGTCGGCGAGTCATCTGGGACGACACTTGTCTTAGCAATGCGTACGTTGTGTACACAGGAAGTGGATCACTTCAGTCGATCGCTATATGTATGCGCGTGTATACGATTGTATGCATGCGTCAATGTATGTATACATGTATATGTTTGTGCGTCAGTATGCACGTACATATGTACATATGTACATAGCACTTATGTATATATACTCATGTATGCGTGCATGTACGCGTCTCTGTATGTACATATGCATGTTTGCATATGCAACGTACGCTTGTATGTATATTGTCGCCTATTGGTTGGAATTCCTGGCCTGGGTTCCATCCAGTAAGGTGTAAGTATATCCTGTGAAAGATTATTTTAGTCGTGAAATAATCACACAATCATTTGAACTGAACAGCCAATGCATCTTGAATGCTACCTTTATAAACAGGAATGGGTAGATTATCGTCATCCACCATCTCGCATAAAACTTCCCCTTTTACCATCTCAACCAAAGGAAGGGTGAACCCACGGTTTAGGAACTCCACCCTCAAAAAGGTACAACTGATGGACGCGTGGAGTCGCTCCTGGCACTGCAGTCTAAGGGTATTCATTCTAACCACAGATGATGCAAATCTACCGTACCAGGCAAAGACATCTATCATCACCAGTTCCATCATCCTTTGCGAGGCCTTCCATGCAGCATATATATATATATTATATATTTAATATATATATATATATTGGTTTTGATAACATTTTCATACCAACCTCATCCATAAATCCTTACTAGACTCGCTCCACTCATAATTACAGACTATTATCCTGCCTGCTGCTTGTATTTTTTTTAAGAAAGGGTGGGCCCCGTTAGCGGGACCTTGTTGGTCCCTTAGGGGTTTATTTATTTCTCCCTATTGTTTTTCCTCTTATGACTTGCTTATTTTTTCGTTTTCATATTCCTTCGGTTGAAGGCATACAATAAACATGGTTGGCTATATATATTACATTACATAGGCACCAACAAAATATGCTGGAACGTCTTAATGTGTATGGGTTGAAAGGGTCTTCCCGATAGCAGGACATAGGTCCCTTAGGGATGGTCTCCCTCCCTATAATATATTGTTAACTTTCAATCCACGTTTAGTTTGTATGTTCTGCTATTCTATTCTGTTTGATTCTGTTTGAATGTCAGTTATCAATAACAGCATTTGGCTATGGCTATTTTTTTACGGCTAACTAATCGTATTCGTGTATAGGATATGTGTAAGCGTGTTTCTATATACTGTTTGTTTGGAAGTGTAGAAACACACTTCACCGAGCCAATAAATAGTAATTGCCTGAGCAATCATCGAATGAATGAATGAATGAATGAATGAATGAATGAATGAATGGACCGCTGAATGGATCATTCACCCATTCAACCGCTGAAACTCCTCATCCGCCAAAAACACAGGAATCACCCAACGACCGTTTCACCCCGCCCCTCGCCCTCCTAACCCATCTCTTTCATCGACCTCCATTCCTCGCTCCACTGCACACACGGCCGTTCCATCCTCACCGCACGATGGCGCCACTAATGGACGGCGCCATTTTGGCGTCACCATCCGCGCGATCCCTCGTCACTGGCGATGATACCTCTCCCGCGGGTGGAACTCACAACCGCGCGGTCCATCATACTTATTAACCTCGCCGTAGCTTTACACGCGAATTCGTTAATTGCCTGCGGAGCGCGGCGTGCGCGCTGCTCCGTCAAGTCGGGCGGTGGGTAAACTCGATTAGGGCCGACTCGAGGCGTCAAGATGAATCTCTCGAGGACAGACGACATTAATCAAAGCAACCTCTGCCGGGGAAAGGCCCGTCCAGCGCCTGTAGGGGCCGGGGGGCCCGAGCGATCGCTTCGACCAAATCTAATTAGGTTTATAGATTACAGAAGCGCCGCTACATAAAGGAACGGTGTCTCCGACCGCCGCACCTTCTCAAAGAACGCCCTTACGCGAGGGAATCGTTGTCGGCGGAGACACGCACGCGCCGACGAACGGTCTCTTGATGGGAAGAAACGGTTTTTGGCGTAATGTTTAGAGTAAAGATGGAAGAGAGGAGATAGGGAAGAGAAGAATCGCCTAAAAGGAGAGGTCTCTATTCTGACAGGTTTGTAGAAACTGGTTTATGGACTGACTGAATGAAGGATCGAAAGAAGGAACGAATGAATGAGAGAAAGACTTATTAGTGTGTGAACGATTGAGTGAAAGAATGCAGGAAGGAATGTTTGCATGATAAAATATACAATGACAGAAGAAAAACAAACGCAGACAATGAAAGTGACAATGAACATGACAAAGAAGAGGACAAAAGCAGGACAAGAATGCAGTTGTTGTGTGAAAATGGAGCAAAAAACGAAAGAGCCTGATGAACAGAGCGAGAGAGACACACGAGAGAGAGAGAGAGAGAGAGAGAGAAAGCGAGCGAAAGAAGAAAAGAAATATGAACAGAAAGAGATTGAGGAAGTTAGACGGAGAGACAGAGAGGGAGACAGACAAACAGACAGGCAGACAGAAAGTTAACGCATTAAACGGGAATTCTCGAAGACGATCAGACCAATAGTACAGAACTCAATTGACGCAATCGCTCGATCGAGACACAGACAAGCAGAAACACAGACGGACAGACAGACGGACGCTCAGACAGATGGGGACAGACAGATAGGACTACAAACAGTCACATAGAGATAGACAGACAGCCAGAGACAGGCAGGCAAACGCACACAGACACAACAGCATACAGGCAGACATGCACACGGAAACACACAAGCAGCCGGATGCAGAAAATGGCTGCTGAATAAACACACGAGAGAGGGAGGGGTGGGTGAGGAGGTGGGGTTGAGGGGGTTGCGGTGAAGGGCGGGGGTGAGGGTGGGGTAGAGGAGTCGACAAATCGGTTGCAAGGAAATTACTTTGCAATGACCGCAAAGTCAACAAATATGCGCAATGGCACGTGCAACTCTCAGTCTTCATTGGGCGCCTCAAAAGACTGGGTCTATATAATGACCACGGTCTGGAACAGAGAGACCCGGTACCCTCGAAAAGGGAGGGGGTCTCGACCAACTTCTTTGTCTGTCCTTTCTACCGTTCTCTCCTTCCTCGCCAAAATTAATGATTCCTCCTAATTTCCGCCGCGGAATAAACCGCGTAATATTAAAGCATATTTCCAACTGCAGTGCTTCGATCGAATCTAAAGCGAAATAATCTAAAACAGTAAATTTGAATTTAAAATAGTTTAGTGTAACCCCAATCTCATGTGATACGAGAGAGCGCTCGAAAGATGGGGCACACGCGATATATGGTAGACCGACTGTCAAAAAGTTCAGGGGCGAATACCCATGGCGGACCAAAGCATTTTATTGCAAACAGCTTGCATTTGTGTGTATAAAAATATGATTATGTATAAAAGTGTATATATATATATATATATATTTAAACATATATAATTGTACATGGCAACACACACACACATGTATATATACATATGGATATATATTCCAGACCGTGGTCATTATATATATATATAGGTTGGTTTAGTCAAAATGAATTAATTGTACTATATATTCTGGCGATGTTTTTGTTGCTATTCGAAAGTATCATGCGATGGCGTTGACATTGTGGCGCCACCTTTCCGCTGCCGATGCATTCAGAGCCAGAGGCCGACCGGATGTGACGTCCGTGTTGTCTGGTCCGTAACAGAGGCTTCTTTCAGCATACGCTGTGGTGGGGGTCGAGGGTCATTTGAACGGCCGGGTTTGGGGTCCCTTGCCGTAAATCCGGTGTTTATCGACGCCGCATGGGTATTGAAGGACCGATGATGGCGCCACTCTCCTTTGTCCAGCTCCGGTCTGGCACTACCTGGCACAATTTGGTCAACGGATGTTGGCGCAGCTGGTTATATTAATAGTTGGTCAATCGCGAGCGAAAACAGATAATCGCATGAGGTGTGTGACTACTATAAATGCAGCCTTGCATAGGCAGTCTTACATTGGCTATACAATAATGATTAGCGTTTTCTTCCTCCCTTCTCCTGGCTTGGGACTGGCACTGCCACAGATAGCGCAGCAGAGGAATTAAAGCCCAACTTTGGATTATAAGCAAATTTTTCAACGACTCGACGAATTTAATGACATTAGAAAAGTCGATATAGAGATGCTCTTATCATCGAGTGAGTAAGTAAGTATATTCTTTAATCAGACGTCAGCAAACGCACGACATGTACAAATTAGCAAGTTTGAAAAGAAACATCTATATATATATATATATATTTATATATATATAATCTGTCGAAAGCATCCAAATAAAAAAAATGCTCGATAGCAACTGAAGAGGGCCGGACAGAAGGAAAAGCCAATGGGGAGTAAGACGCTGATGCAGTAATCTTATGATCTTGTACTTCAAACTTCCAAAGTCTGGCGATATCTTATGACGACACTGACCGCTGACATCATTAAGGATAATCATTGTATTTCATTTCATAAAATATTTATTAATCGATTTTCTATTCTCTCGGGTTTTACTAAATGAAATCATAAGAAATGAGCAGATATACGTGGCATACAGAACTCTCATTATTTAGATGAAACAAGGCAATACAAGACTTACAATAACTGACATATTCTATATAATAATAAACAGTCGATATATCTATACAATATAATAAAAAAACAAAAGAATAAATTATATCACATTTACCATGGTCTCATTCTTACTGATTAATTTATTTCGTATGGGATAATAATATTTATTATCTAAAATATAGTAGAAGTGTTTTCAGTCAACGATTATTATTATCAATCCACAGTTTAACGTCGTCATGTGACATCTGTGGCCGTTGATGACAATTTGAAACATTTATAGTACAGTGAAAATAGCGTCCGAAAGACACCATTTAAAACTGTGAATTTTGAACTGTCATTAGTGTTCATTGTTTTACAACATAAATGATAATGGTATTAATAGCATCAATAATACATGTGATATGGTATCTCATGCAAATGTAACACTATTTGCATCAATATTTGCATCAAGAGATGTTCAAAATAAAAAAAATTATTTATTACTAATCTCTATGTAAATTTTTTTAATCATCAAATTTTTAAAGAATATTTTAGCATGACATTTTCTCATAATGTTTTTATTCTATCAAACATTATTACAGAAATATTTTCATATAATGTACGTTTATAACATTCATTTATCATATTATACCAAGGTGTAATACAGTGAATTACAGCTTTGCACAAGTCTCAAATTACTCACTTTAACTTTCTAATACAACTTCATTAACATTTGTCATATATGCATATATATATATGTATGAAATTACTCAAACGAGGTCAGTATTAATTATCACATGTTTGTATAAGCATCTAATTAACACAATCAATACAAAGTAATTGAAATAAAGAAAGAATCTTTTAAAGCCAAAGAATTAGCCAATCTACATCAACTATAATTAATTCTTAAGATAACTTTTCATCATAACTGCAACATGACAATAGAAGCTTAGCGCAAGAAGTCAAAAACGTCTTTAGCACACCAATAACTGAGTACATGTTGAATCACATTTAGCAAACTTCACTCAGAATAAAGAATTCTTAATCTAGTGCAAAATGTTTTCGAGAGGTTTACAGATTATAGATATTCATAATGTTTACACCAAGGTCATCCTATTCTATTCTTTTATTTGACACATATAATTGTCAATAAAATCAATCTATAAAAAGATAATACAAGGCTTTAATAACAATTGCACATTTTTATGTCCAACTTTGCACACACTAAAAAAACAATTCAATCTGTTTAACAGGCCTACAACATTTAGGGCTACACAAGTTATCCATTATAGATAAGGTTTATAAGCATATAAACTTTACTTTGCATACAACCATCACTAGGTAAATTTTTAAAAATTATAATCTATTTTTTATAAAACACATGCATCTTTTAATATGTTAGAGATATTCTCTTTTCTACAATTTAATAGTAAATGGTAAATATTTTCTGGGACCTTACATAAACTACAAAGTCCAGTTTTATGCTTCATCATAAGAAGAAGTCTTTCACTCAGATTTACTTTTCCTAATTTTAATCTTGACATTTGAACCTCTTTCCTTCTATTTGGGTCAGTGAATGTTAAGCACGTGTCCACCACAGGACAAATATGTTTATAATGCTGACCCTTAGAATCACGGTCATATTCTCCTGCCATTCATTAACCACATGAGATTTTATAATGGAAAAGATTTCTTGTAATTCTAAATAATTTGTTGAATCTATAATAGGCAAATTAAGAGATTGTATGCTAATATATCCGCTCTTTCATTACCTAATGTCCTAATATAGTAGCATGACTATAGGAATCCAAATTAACTATATTTTACTCATCTTAATTTAATTAAGTGCCACTATTGTCTCCTGTGAAAGGATTGGTCTAGAGCGTCAATAGTTACTTTTAATAGAAGTTCGAGCCCTCACGCAATTAACTATTGAACGAAATCGAGGAATATAAAAACGTTAGGAGAAGCAATATCAAGGTGTCTTACTTAACGTAGCCCGCTATTAATAGCACTCCTATAATAGTATCTTGCGCCTAGTGACATCTTGCGTCTGCTTGAGCCCTTAACGCTTACATCATCCTATAAACGGAAACTAGCAAGAACAATTGACTATATAAGTATAGTTCGTATTTTCCTATGCAATGGCATGAGGAAGACCATGGCAATTAGCGTCGCTCTCCTACAGTGGACTAGTACTACCAAAAACGGATATATACGGTATTAGCAAACGATTGAATTGATTCTTATAACATTTTGACTTCAAAGATCATTGACGTCGACACTTTTGTTTCGCAATTGGAGTCAAATAATTCTGTCACGTCTACCTAATCGCATTGTGTAGGCCCTAATTATTGTGTCATGACAAAAATATAGTTATCGTCGATCCCTCCTTTAATCGGGCTTGTTATAGGTGTGAGACTGGCGCCATAATCGTATCATGCCTTCGCATAGCCCTGTTGCTACTTGGTTGCATGGTTGCTGAGTTTAGAGACACTGTATCATGACACGGTTGAATAGCGTCGCCCTCCTTCTTTCACTCAAACTTGTGACTGGCACTATACTACAGCACGGATATGTTTGTCTGTTTGTCCGTCTCTGTCTGTCTGTCTGTCTTTCTGCCTGCATGTCTGTCTGTCGGTTTGTCTATATAAGTCTGTCTGTATGTTTGTCCGTCTGTCTCTATCTGTCTGTTTGTTTGTCCATCTGTCTGTCACTGTCTGTCTGTTTGTTTGTCTGTCTCTGTCTACTTTTGCAAATGATACTGTCAACCTCAAGCACACTCTTAACCTTCTTGCTTGCAATTGCTGCTGCTGCTGCTGGCGGTGTGCTGACGATTTGTTGGCAGGCATTTGTCTCAGTATCCGACTGCGTTTCACTTCCGAGCAGTTCCGTTTCTGGACTTCGCATGAGATGAGGACCAGGTGCACAAGATTTGCACCTGTATTGGATAGGTCGTCACACGCGAGAACCAAGAGCAGGTAAGATACACCTGGACAGTGGACACTCGATATAGAATGACTTCTTGCAGAGAGCGAGAGAGACATAGACAGACAGAGACAGACAGACAGAAAGACTGACAGAGAGAAAGAAAGAGTGCGTCAGACAGGCATACACAGACAGAGAGAAAGAGAGAGAGAAAAGAAAGAAAGATGGATGAAGGGAAGGCGACGAAGAAGTGGTATAGGAAGAGGAGGAGAAAGCATAGGAAAAGGAAGAGGAGGAGAAAGCATAGGAAAAGGAAGAGGAGGAGAAAGCATAGGAAAAGGAAGAGGAGGAGAAAGCATAGGAAAAGGAAGAGGAGGAGAAAGCATAGGAAAAGATTATGCAGGGGAAGAGAAGGGTGAAGAGTATGAAAAGGAAATTGAACGGGAGGAGAAATTTGAAAAGGAGTGAGAATGCAAAGGAGATGGAAAAGGATAGGAGGGCGAGGAGGAGGAGAAGGAGAACGAGAAGGACAAGGAGGAGGACGAGGACAAGGAGGACGAGAACAAGAAGGAGGACAAAGTGGAGGAGGAGGAAGAGGAGGAGAATGAGAGGACAAAAGGAATATGAAGAGTGGAGGAGGAAGTGGAGGAGATGGAAGAAGAAGTAGAACTTGATGAAAAGAAAATGTAGAGAAGAAGACGGAGAAGGAGAAGCAGAAGAAGCGGAAGAAGAAGAAGAAGATGATGATGAAGATGAAGATGGAGATGAAGATGGAGATGAAGATGGAGATGAAGAAGATGAAGAAGATGAAGAAGATGAAGAAGATGAAGAAGATGAAGAAGATGAAGAAGATGAAGAAGATGAAAAAGATGAAAAAGATGAAGAAGATGAAGAAGAAGAAGATGATGATGATGAAGATGTAGATGTAGATGTAGCTGTAGACGTAGCTGTAGACGTAGATGTAGACGAAGATGAAGATGAGAATGAAGATGACGATGACGAGGAGGTAGAGGTGGAAACGAACAGAGGACGACGACGAGAACGAATAGTAAGAGAAGGAACAGAATATGAAGGTGAGGGGAGTCTGTCCTAATCCACGAGGAGACAACGACTCGGATGAGAGATGATCACTGGTTGCAGAGGATGCCATCCGCATCAGTTATCAGCATTGCAACTCATAACAGGTCACCACTCGAGCCGCTATCTGCAGCAGCAGCAGCAGCAGCAGCCGTGCTTCATCTTCGTTAATCATCCATACGACGGCACACTGCAACATCGATGAGTTCGGGGATCGATTCCTATCTAGTCATGTGACGATCTAGTCACGTGATAGTTTTGAACTGACATGCGCACTATCATGCCTGCATGGCTAGTAAAATATAGACAGCGACGCAGGCACGGAGGAGTGCGGAGGACAGAGCGACAGGGACAGCGACACGGACACACACACACCCCCACACACACAAGCAGAGACACACACGAAAACACACAAATATATATATATATATATATATATATATATATATATAGTGAATTATTTACTACGTGTACCAATATAGATATGGGTAAGCATGTGTATATGGTTTATATATAGACATTATATGTATCCGTGCATATGCATATTTTTATATATATATATAAGCGTACATACGGTGAAGATTCAAGCGGCGTTTGAATAGGAGGAGGAGGAGGAGGAGGAGGAGGAGGAGGAAGAGGCGGAGGAGTGAGGAATGAGGTGGAAGAGGATGAAGAGGAGGAGGAGGAGGAGGAAGAGGCGGAGGAGTGAGGAATGAGGTGAGGAGGAGAAAGAAGAGGATGAAGAGGAGGAGGAGGAGGAGTGAGGAATGAGGGGAGGGGGAAAGACGTCCGAGTTTCGAAACAATTGTCAGTAAATTGAATAAGGTGAATGAGAGATGTAAAGGAGAGAGACAAACAGACAGAGACAGACAGACAGAAAGAAAAAGAGTCAGATAAAAGCAAAGAGACAGATATGCAGAAAATTAAGGACGACAGGACGACTATAGGACGACCATAGGACGACCTTTGCAACGAATACGAATAAGACGATGGACGGACGAGCGAATGGATGGATGTGTGCATGGTTGGGTGTGGGCCTGTGTGGGTGGATGAATGGATGGGTGGGTGGATGGATTGATGAGTGCGTGAGTGTGTGTGTGGATATCTGGGTGGGTGGGTGAGTGTGTATAGATGTGTAGGAAGAATTTTACTGGCTTAAAACTAATAAAAGAGTGCCAGAAGATAATTATACCAACTGTAAATGATTCTCTAGATAATACGATGGGAGGCAGAAAGTCGTGATTGCGAATTCATTGATGCAAAGACATCAATCTACCAATCAATCAATCAATCAATCAAGCAGACAAACTTAATAATATAGCGCTTTTAAAGATATCTACTCAATCGTACTCATCATCTGCGACGATGGTTCTCTCTCTGGCTTTGGTCAGTCGTGTTTTACCGTGCCTCGTAGGCCCATTCAATCGTATAAATAAATGGTGAAGGTCCCACGAACAATACTTAGGCCTACGGAGGCCTGCATAGGTCTATAGGGACAAAGGGTGGTCGACCGGTTGACCCGATGACACGAACGGTGTCACGATTTATGGAGACTGACAACAAAGATAAGAATCTCCGGCCATCAATCATCGGATACGTGTTTGTCGTCCCTCACTTCATAATTCCATTGTATATATATACATACATACTTATGCTGTATGCCATACATGCATATACATAGTATATATATATAGCATATATATATCGAGAGAGAGAAAGAGAGACTTTCAATTATAGGCTACACCATATACACCGCTGTCTCTCCTACGCTGACCTTCATATGCTGGGTTGCGCATGCGCACAATTCCCGGCGTGCACCGCATCGATCTCCTATACAGCGGATCGGAATGCTGGACAGTGCTATACAGTGATAGAAACGGGAAGATGGAGGAAGAAAGAAGGAGAAGGGAGGAATGAAGCTGACAACTGACCTCTTCCAGTCTAACTATGGCTCTTTATGCTTGCCCGCCTCGCATACCTTTTCAAACTGTGTAAAGTAGGACATCATCATATTGCAATTGTATTGTATTGCGACTTAATTTTTCTGTGTTGTATTGTATTATATTGCATTGTTCTGTATTGTATCGTATTGTTTGGCTTATCTGCTGCCAAGGTACAATCTCTTGAAATGTGCCATCCAAGACGGGTTGATCTATAATTCCATCAGTTCAATACTCGATTCGTTCCCTTGTTGGACACCGTGTTTAATTGCGATTCCACTCAACGTGTCATCGTTGCCTTATAAACGAAATTTATTTGCACAATGATGCTGCATAAAAACGTGTAAATAAATTGTGTATATAAGGACCTGTATACATGTGTAGTTTAAACAAAGACCAAAAAATTAAAAAAAAATACAAGAAAACAATCTTAAAAAATCTCATATTAATGTAAATATTCTTACTAGTGTTGTAGATGAAGAGAAGCAAAGGCAAATCGTAAGATCGAATAAACCACCGTGAGAAGTGAAACGGGAGAACTCGAAAAACCGGGCCTGAAGGTAAAGGCTTAGGTAAACGAGATCTACCACGGAGTCAATAACATGTTAAGACGTCAAAGACCATTGCTGACATAAGACGTTCCTAAACTCGTTCTTTATTATTTTGTCTGACCGAATTCCGTTCACCGAATAATTCTAGGTAAGGTCGTGTCGTTCAGCCATATCAACAACGCACAATCCGTTTTGTTTGTTTTGTTTTGATTAAGCTGCGTCTTCTTTGCGTGATCTCTAACATTTGGGAATTAATCATGCGAGGCGAGGCGAGGCAAGTGCAAGACCAAACGCTGCAAACTAAGAGTTAAACAAATAAAACAGGAAACAGGTTGGTGACAGTAAACTTAGGTAAGAGATTGCATGTCAGATTTAGTTAAGTTAGGCAAATTACGGTAATTGAAAGTAAGTTGAGGCAAGACATGAGAGACAAGAGCCAAGTGGAAGGGTCGCATATCGAAATTCTTACATTGGGGTCTACCAATAGGCACGGACCATACGTGGACCATACAGGATTCATACGCGGACCATGGATGGAACATGCACGGACCATATGCGGATCATACGCGGATCATACCGTGTGTATGCGGACCATACTGTGATGGTCCGCATACACACGGTCCGAATTACCTAAGCACCGACAAAAGCAAACACGTGTCCACTTGTAACTTGAGTTCATATACACAGGTATACGATGTCGATCTTTAAGCTATTAAAGGCGGTTCTGAGAGCAGTTCTACGTTCGTCGTTGGTACGTTTATCGGTGAATAAAAGAGTTATAAATGATCGCAAAGCTAAGGGCCGAGCATTGTGGGTCGAAGACCAACACCACCATCGCCATTGTAGACCTTAGGGGAGAGAAAGAGACAGACAGATAGACAGACAGACATAGACAGATGCACACACATACATAGTAAAAAACAGACAGACGGACAGAGGCAGAACATACTTTGACAGAGACATATACAGAGACAGAGACAGATAGAGAGAGAGAAGATACAGACACAGACAGTGATAGAAACAGAGACATAGACAGAGGCAGAAACAAACACAGACACAGAGCGAGGGAGAAAGACAGAGAAGGAGAAAGAGATAGAGAGTGAGAGAGAAGGATAGAGAAGGAGAAAACGAGACAAAAAGAAGGACAGCGGGGAGAGGAGAGAGAGTAAGAGAGAGAGACAGAGAGACAGAGAGACAGAGAGAGAGAGAGAGAGAGAGAGAGAGAGAGAAAGAGAGAGAGAGGGACAGGAGAGAGAGAGAAAGAGACAGAGAGACTGTGCTGTGTTCTTAATGTCCATGCAGAGTTTATGTCTCTTCTATTTTTCGCCTCCTTTTAGACCGTAAGCAGAAAGCAAACAGAACCAACGCAGACAACGGTGATGTAGTGATGATCTAGTCCCACGCATTAGATTAAGGGAGTAAGTGGGCTACGGTGAATGTTATAATAAGAATGTAATAAATTAGCATTAGGATGATATTAAGTTTAACCATTTATCCAATGGTTATCCATCCATCCATCCATCCATCCATCCATTCATTAATTCAATCATTTAAATAATCTAAGAATACGTGCGCATTTTATAAAGACGTTGACGATGAATCATGATGGTGAAGATGGTGATGATGATGAAAACGATGATGACTATGAGCATGATAATTATAAGACAAAATAATGACGATGACTATAACAATTATGAAGACGAGTATGATGATGCTGATGCAACCACAACCAAGACAATTATGATGATGCTAATGATTATGACGCCCATGATAATGACTACGACGACACAACGACTACGACGATGACGAAGAAGAAGAGAAGGAGGAGAAGGATGACGATGACAGATGGCACGATGATGAGGATGAGTGAGCGGACCAGAAGGAGGAATACAATAAGGACAAAACACAGAGGAAGAAACTAAAGTTTCTTGTCTACAGTATTATAGGCAGCATTTGTATTAACAATATGGGAATGGAGCAGGTGGTCATTCACGAGAGTGCCAGTCCCTATGAGAAGAGGGTGCTTGCGTTCCTTACATCTGATCTGCCATCCGCTCATTCGTCGAAGCGTCGCAAATCTCCCTCAGCGATCGTGAATAAGCTGGTGCCCTGCGCTTGGCTTTCAGAACAGAGATACGCCGAAACGTACAAAGACAGGTGCCAGAGACAGACAGAGACATGCAGCCAGATACATAAATACAGAGACGAACATTTATAGATACGCAACGGTAGAGAAAGCATCAGTGATATAGTGTAGTTACCCATCGGCGGCGACCCTTCCGAACACCCTGTGTACACACGGGGTGTTAATAACGATGACCGATGATATTATTATGTCGGACAATTCAACAGTGAACAACTGGGTCGTGCTTAAGCGATGCTTATCAAGCGCTTCATCTTGACCGACGACGCTTAGAGTAATTGCCCGACTTCGCTGTCTTTAATTAGGCTGAAACTTCGGTCACTTCGTCTCCTATCAAAGGCTATCAGCGGACAGTCAACGAACGTTGCTCTGACAGTCCTTAGTTCAGTTACGTCTGCTGTCTTTTAATATACAACGGTGCGTTGATTAACTTGTTCGCGGGTTTAAAAAATGCTCTATATAAAATGTTCCGATACAGCTTGGCCCGAGTACATACATGCGCAGACATATACATGTTCATACATACACGTATGCGTATACACATACACACGGATACGTAAATACATACATACATCCATATATGCATACATGCATGCATGCAGACATTCAAGCAAACACGTGTATTAGTGCGTATGCGTGGGTGCAGTGGACGGCCAGTCTTATCTCATTCGTCTCATCTTCCCACGGATTATTTGCGGTCAGTGTACTCGTCCTGACTGAGTTTGCCAGGGAGCGCGATTGGAGCATAAGTCTTGCCTCTAATGTCCGCTCTTGCTCGGATTTCAACCCCGACATTACGATTGAGTCTCCCCCAAAAACAACAACAGAGACTACGGTTGAATATGTATCTCAGGGAGCCTATTCACTTGCTCAAGAGAGATAAGTGTAAGAACGGCAGAATAAGTGCCAGACCACTTGGAATAGTCGAGAGATTAGCGTTCACGCCAAAGTGCGGATCATCAGAACATGAATATTCAACGTGCACGAGCTCATGAATATTCAACGTGCTCTCTGCATGCGAAGGTCGCGGGGGGCGTCGATGAGAGACAAAAGAAGATCGTTGACAACATCAGCGTCAACGTTAGACGAAAACATTGGATGCTAACATCAGAAGCTAATATCACATGCCACACATCATCGGATTCCAACATCGGATGCCAACATCAAATGCCAACATTGGATGCTAACATTGGATGCCAACATCAGGATGCCAACATCAGAAGCCAGTGCCACATGCCAACAGCGCATGGCAACAGCGGATACCATCATCAGATGCCAACATCAGATGCCATCATCAGAAGCCAGTATCATATGCCAACATCGAATGGCAACAGCGGATGTCAACATCGGATGCCAACATCAAGATGCCAACATCAGAAGCCAGTGTCACATGCCAACAGCGCATGGCAACAGCGAATGTCAACATCGGATGCCAACATTGGAAGCTAACATCAGGATGCCAACATTAGATGCCCATATTTGGCCACATTTTGCTACAGGATCGATAATTACAACATCTGAAACGAGTCGTGTTTGAAATGATGGATGACGTCAGGATCAGAGGTTTGGACAAAACGGAGAGGAGGTAGAGGAGGAGGAGGAGGAGGAGACTGGGTCTAAGAACGGATGTAAGACGACGGATGCGAGGACTACGACACTGCTGGAACAGGAGGGAAGAGGAGGAAGAAATATTAGCCGGGACAGGCATCATCGAAACAAACAGGGAATAAAAGACAATAGATGACCGAATGAGGGCAAAAGACGAGCTCTTAATTGCTCTATAGAGAATATTTAATCAGTCCAAGGTTAGGCATGTATGTATATATATATATATATATATATATATATATATATATATATATATATATATATGTACGTGTATATATATATGTGATAAATGTATGTTTATGTATATATGTGTACGTGTATATATATGCATGCATATATGTGTATATGTATGAATTTATGTCTGAATGTTTGTATGCATGTATGTATGTATGTTGTGTGCATGTGTGTCTGTATGTATACATATATATATATATGTGTAGTATAAATGACATGTATTTATTAATGTATGTTTTTATGTATGTATGCGTATCTAAGCATATAACGGCGTACATTGTACGTATACCTATAGCCTTAGCTTAGCTAAGTCTAAGCCTAACCCCTTCCACTCCCCAGCAGCGTGTGAGTGTGAGGGTGAGAATGAACAGCTGAACCAACCTGTACCAGTCGAGTCCTTTGTCGTAGTGTCTATCGAAGAAGTGAACCTCTGGCCCTGGGGCCCTGACGTCCGGATGTACCCTGAGGAACTCAAGCAGGGCCCTCGTGCCTCCCTTCTTCACGCCGATGATGATGGCCTCAGGCAGGCGGCACCTCGCGTCCTCGGGCGGGGGGTTAAGTCCTCCATTTGATGAGTGGTCGGTCACCGCCGTGGCATCCTCAGAAGGCCCGACCTCGACCCAGCCATCTCCCTCCTCACGGTCCACTGTGTACTCGGCGTCGTAATCCTCATCCTCGTCGTAGGCATCTTCCTCTCCTTGAGCACTGTACGGCTCTTCGGGACCACTCACGTCGTTCCACGGAATACCCACGCGGTGCCACGGACCACCGACCTCGCTTCGGTTCGTTGAATCGCCGATTGGGAGTGGCGGCGTCTGGCGACTGGAGGCGAGAAGCGCCATGACGAACCACGTGACTACCCACAATCCAGTTCCCCACGATCCGCCGCTGTGCATCATGGACTGGCAGCAACGACAACGACGATGACGACGATCACGCGGTCATGACTATACGCAGTAGTCGTTGACGCAACGACTACGACTGAGGAGTGGGCGCCAGACCCACGACGTGGATAAAGAGGAGGGATCGACTGGGATCAGTGAGGAGGACAAGGGAAGGACGTCCGCTGTCCGCATGACGTTCGAGAGAGGCCGCTCCTCCTGGATCACATGGGCCAAGGGATGGCAGATGAACACCCACTGAGTAGACCTGTCTGCCTGTCTGTCTATCTGTCTGTCCGTCTGTCTCTGTTACCATGTGACTCTCTGTCCATCTGTGTCTGTATATGTGTCTGTGACGACGTTTTTCTGTTTGTCTCTGTCTTATGCTTCTGGCTGCTTGCCTATCCGTTTGTCTCTTTGTATGTCTGTCCGTCTATATCTTTGTATGTCTCTGTCTGTTTATGTCTTTGTCTGTTTGTTTGAATGTCTACGTGTGTCTTTTTGTACGCCTCCCTCTTCGTCTGTCCGCTTCTGTCTTTGTCTCTATCCCACTCTCCGTCCGTCTGTCCGTCTTCCCGTCTGCCTCCGTCTCCCTCGTTTGCTGACTGAATATCCACACACACACACACACAGAGAAAGCGTTCTCCAACGTCGGCCGATGCTTCTGCTGCTAACCCATCCGACGAACTGCCGCCTCTTTACGACGAATCTCTCTCTCCGTGTAGATACAGCCGCTCGCTTTCAACGCCGCCAGCGCTGCCTCCATCGGTCAACTAGCGCTACATAAATATAAACACTCGAATGAGGCGGGTAGGTTTATCGATCAAGCGAATGATTAACTGAATCGCTCCGTCGTTTGTCGAGTCGAGCAGAGAGAGTTCGAGTCGTCGTCGGTTTAACTCGACGAAAGCAAAGCGAGCGAAAATCACTCACTACTACCTTAACGCCTCGTGTATCGAATGACGGACGGTTGCCGTGAGGTTATATAAATGCGCCGGACGTTATGATTGGTCGCGAGCGTAGGTGGGGCGGGGCTGATTTATATTAATATTCATAAGGTCGGAGTAAGTTTTTCTGGCGGAGGGATGGAGTAACGAGGTGGGTGTTTGTTTGCTAAGGTGAATAGGCATTACAGCGTAGGTGATTTGCGATTGTAAGCCACTGGCGGGTCGCGGGGTATTGTGACTATTCTCGAGGCTAATTCGGTCGTCTCGTTGACTTAATTTTTCGCTCTTAAGAACCGACTTAATTTTTAAGTTTATAAACTTGGCTGGAGTTAACTCACAGAGCGTGAAGAATGCGGTAAATTAGGCGGAAACGAGGAGCTGTAACCCGATATGAAGTGGCCTGAGGGAACCCTCTTGTCGGCCCCTTTGGGCGGCGTGCGCCGGGTAGGGTGCTGTTTTACTGTCCGGGTTGTTGGGTTTTATGGGTTAACCGTGATGCGATTGATTTGCGGTGTGACAAGAACCCCGCTGCTAAATGATAGGCCTAGTTGTTGGTTGATGGCCTAGTTGCTGTGCTATGCGCTGAGAATGATGTCTAGTGTTCATTAGATATTGTTGTGGTCAGGTTGGTTACGATACTGTTTAAGTCTGCCGACCATAAATTCATTCATTCAATCTAACATTCAATCAATAATTCATTCAATCATTCATCCGTCAATCAATCTATCAGTTAATTAGTTAATTTATTTTTTAGTTTATTAGGAAATTCATTTATTCATTCGTTCATCAATTGATTGATTGATCAATTCATGTAGAAATTCATTCATTCGTTTGTTCGTTCTTTCATTAATTCATCCACCAATTCATTCACTGACAAATTCATTCATTCATTCATTCATTCATCTATTCATTCATTCATTCATCAGTGAGTAGTAACTGACATTGCTTAAGTAGCTCTGACAGTAATCAATCTTGTACAGCACCCTAGAGGTAGCATGCTATCAATGACGCTCAACAAATAATCGTTATTATAATTACAATCAGCCTTAATGCACCAGACATTTGTTCTCCTATTTGGATGACTGGTACACCGGTCATTGTGGGCGTAGTTGTGGTCACCCCGGGGTGTCATCTCGCTTGTAATTACTGGGTGAGTATTACTGAGTAAGTACTAAGTTTCTCAAGGTGACCAACTCTATTTAGGTCGTAAATTGTCTGATAACGCCATCTATCCCGCAGCGCTCGTCGCACCTACACGCGAAGGTTTGGATTAGAATTTACAAAACTGACCTGTTGTGGTGTAATTTTATGATGAAGTTACTTTAAGAACGAAATGTGGCCTCGTTTTTCCCCACAGCGAGTACCGTATTTTTAATTAAAATAGTGATCACAGTGGTCGGTCAAATTAATTATGACACAGACTTATGGCTGCGCTTAGCCTTAAGTAGCGCTTCATAAACTTGTAGTTGAAGATCACGTTTATGGTGCAGGAATATGGCAATTGTAAACTGCGAATTCTTCAACGCTCTAGTTTGAGGCTATAGGCGCATGGACCAGCACAAACGCTGCTCCAGGTCCAATGGGTTGACTAGATAAACTACAAGTGGAGGTAATGTTGTCAGAAGACCAGAGGGGAGACTGAGGCGTTAGGAGGCTAGTTTAGGATGAGAGAGAGAGGGACAGACAGAGAGAGAGACAGACAGACACAGACAGACAGAGACAGACAGACAGAGACAGAGACAGACAGAGACAGACAGAGACAGACAGAGACAGACAGAGACAGACAGAGACAGACAGAGACTGACAGAGACAGACAGAGACAGACAGACAGAGACAGACAGAGACAGACAGAGACTGACAGAGACTGACAGACAGAGACAGACAGACAGAGCGAGTCAGACAGACACAGACAGACAGAGACAGACAGACAGTGAAACAAAGGGAGACAGAGACAGAGAGTCGAAGAATCAGAGTAGGAATTCGGACTTTTATTTGGAGTGCAAGACCTGAGGTGCCATAGATAGAGCAGGCAGAGGCGGAAGTAGGATGTCTGTGGAAAGGAGAATTTGTGGAATTCAGGAAGGTAGTTTGGTCCATAGTCTTGCGAAATGCGTTGACTGGATCAGTTGGAGAACTCGGGATGAATAGCGAGTGAGGAGGGTGATCAGGCGGAGCAGGGTTACCCTGGGTGATGATGATTTCGTGTGGTAGCACAGAGTATTTTTAAAAAGCATGAACTATTTACTAGAATATGACAGTCATTATGTACAAAAATGAAATCGTAGGCCTACTTCCATTTCTAACGTTCAATAGTCCAGTTTTCTTATTTTGTTTCTTGAACCAAACAGTTCAATGAGATTCTGTGATTTGACCTAGGGTCCGATTAAGGGTTTCGCAACTTTGGTTAGCCCTATAGGACTAGGCTTAGGGAATAACTGATAGGCCGTAAAATTCATAATATTTAGCGAGGCTTTAATTAAATATAAAAGTAGATTCTATGAATTTATTATCCTATGAGAAACATCCTCTGCAAAAATCCTCTTGATTAGCGTCATAGATACCGACCTGAAAGAATGACTAGTCCCGATTTGAGGAGGGCACAGTTTCTTATCCGTCGGAAAGACATTATTGTCCGAAGAAAAGATGAACAGTAGTTCAGAAAACAGCTGAACAGTAGTTCAGGGAACAGCTGACCATTAGTTCAAAGACCAGCTGAACAGTAGTTCAGAAAACAGCTGAACAGTAGTTCAGGGAACAGCCGAACAGTAGTTCAAAGACCAGCTGAACAGTAGTTCAGAAAACAGCTGACCAGTAGTTCAAAGGCCAGCTGAATAGTAGTTCAAAAAACAGCTGACCAGTAGTTCAAAGACCAGATGAGCAGTAGTTCAGAGAACAGCCGAACAGTAGTTCAGAGAACATCTGAGCAGTATAGTTCAAAAATTGGCCACATGAAAGTCAGACGCAGAGCACCAACTTATTCAGGAGCGCTGCGTTAAGATATCATCCAGGGATCACCAGTCGCACACAGCTCAGTCATGACGATCAAATGGGTAAAATGAAGGCACCAGATAGGAACCTTTTCTCAAGGGATACATTACACCGTGAGCGCTTATTGATCAGATACATTACGTGTACAATATAAAACAATATATCCAGCATAGTTTTTGTCAACCTTTGTTTCTCTTTACCTCGGGTCTTGATGTAGCGCATTGTGTGAAATTCAGTCAACTTGCATTATAATATATATTTGATCAGTTGAAAGGGCAAACCGTATTTATGTGTCCCGGACCATAGTTCACCACAGAATACCCAGAAGCCCTAGCGAGCCGTACGTCATTTTTCCCGCTGCTGCTGCTCTTTCGATTCGATCGCATTGCTCATCTCTGAGTGTTGATGGATCGAATTGTTTGTCCTCGTTGCAATAAAAACTCTTTAATTATTCAGTAATTAACCGTGCAGCTGACCCAAATAAATTATCAATTAATCGAGTTTTATTATTAGACATTGAGATTCACGCGATAGTTGATGAAAAGGGAATTGAGGTTAAGAGGAGCACGCCATTTATCGACCACCAACACTCCGGCTTATTCTGCTTTGAATGTAGGTCAGAGTGTTAGACCCTACATAAATCACTGTGGACCAGACTAACAGTTTTGAAGCGCATTTCCGTAATAGGTACAGGGTTCACTTCATGCACTCATTTGAGCTATCAATCACATGTGCTTCTATAGTATATGGACGTTATATTTTGAGTTGCTATACCCTACTAACGTTCCCTGGAACGCCAGCTGAGGTCTATGTGGACTCTTTGTACATGGGGCCAATTTGAGAATAAGAGCCCATATTGGCAAGTTGACTGGACAAGGCATTTGGGTTCCTCGTTTATTACAACCCAGCTTTTTGAACTCAGCGGATGCGCGTTCTTCAGATCTCCGAAATTGTTTCCGCATACAGTTAGGTCTACCGATCGCGAGTGCTCCAATTTGGCGAGCGCTCCGAGTATGGCTGCCGTTTTATAACTAGCGCGACTGGCTACGAAATAAAATACAACAGCCCTCAGATGATGCGAATGCAAATGGTGGTTGCTATTATGCTGAATGTCGGCGAATTGTGCAATTCGTTGTTAGAAGTATCGAATGTCGGAATTTAGGAGTAGATGGTGCATTTAGAATCATTCTGAACTTAGAATTGTCACGTTGGCGCAGACACAAAAAGAAACTTTTAAGAAAGGGCCCATCCACATATTACGAACGCAAAAAAATCGAATTTTCGGTACTCCCTCCCTCCCTGTTGCACCTCATCCCCCAATGCGAACGTACATTTGATTTTGATTTTGCGTCCGACAGGATCGTCTACGTTGATTACGATGATCCCACGCCCTTACTAACGATGTCAGTTTGCATAGACCAATCGCCCGTCTACAATTCGTGAAGTGAAATGACGCTCCGATTGATCAGGATCTTGCTCAAAAGTACCTTGCGGAGTACTGGTCCAGTTAGCTGCATCGTTAGACCTCGTCTCCTGCGCCTCTGCGATAGAGAGCGTGCGGACCGCGGTTCACTACTCGACGCTTATTTCAGAGATCGAAATCTCGAGTTAGTACGGTCCTTGCACGAGGACTTTGTATGGTGTGGAGTCCATTAGGCTGTTATTGAATGGTGAGCAGGCCATATATACTGTCGCTATATAAAGTGTTTCCATTACTCACGACAACAATTACTGTTCGTAACCGGGCAAACGTGATCTTATCGCCATCTAGCGATGAAGCTGAGCATCATCGTTCGACATCATTGCCAACCATTCGCTAGGTGAAGACTGGCGCATGTTTAATGGAATGTTTTTTTGGTGATCAGAAACGGAAATTTCACTTTAGTTAAATATCGCCATTGTTGTCAGGAATTTGCTCTAATTAAAATTAAATTTACCCATACTGCTATCGAAGTCTTACGAGTGATCTGATTGAGTTGCAGTATTTTTGAAGCGATGGCTGTTTGGTTAGATTTTTTGGGATAATTTGGCGAGGAAATTACGGATAAGAATAGCCAGTAATTGCATTGAAAACTTAGGACATGGTTGCAGAAGCTGTGGCTTATGATGTAATAGGAACTCATAGGAATATTCGCTTGTAATGTAACGACTAACGGACAGAATTTACTCATTGGTTTACAATTGATTTGTTGATTGATTGGTTGACTGACTGACTGACCGGCTGATTTATTTATTTATTCATTCATTTATTGATCCATCCATTATTTTATTAATTTAATTCGTTCGTTCATTTATTCATTCATCTATTCATTCATTCGTTCATTCGTTCGTTCTTTGGTTCGTCCATTCGATCGTTCGTTCATGATGTCTTATTTGATTAAACTGAATGACTGATCAGTTGGTGAATGAATGATTTGATCGATAAATTACTTATTGATTTCTTACATTAATATCGACCGATTCAGCCGATTGATTTCACAACAGAAACTGTGTATTGCAATCTCAGGGCCGACTCATTAAAATTAAATCGAGCAGAATTAGCACATGAATTATTAATGAGCGGAGAGAACGGTGGAGCCGCCCAGCGTGGAGATGAGCAAACTGGTGCACGCGACTAATTGCGTTCTGTAGGCTATGGACAGAAATAGAACCTGAAAGAAGAGAATTCTGTTCTCAGTTACGGGAGAATAATCATCAATTCATCACTATCATCAACATAATATTAGTAAAAACAATACACCCACTGCTACTACTTCTCCTACTACTACTACTTCCCCCGCTATTAATTGGTTAATCGGGGAAATGGGAATCGGGAACCCGAAAACCCCGGAAATCGGGGAACTGAGAACTTTTTTATTTCTTCAAATATAGTCAATATTTTTACAGATTTGGCATTGTCATGGACATCGCCATGACCTATTTTGCTTTGCAAATTTCTGAGTACTAAGGAATGCATTTCTAGGGTGTAAATCGGGGGCCTGCTGTACCATCGCACTACAACAACCTGTGGCGTTCTGCCGCCCGAGCGCCTGCCTAACGCTAACGGACGGTGTCGACTCCAGCTTGCGAACACGACTGGAGTCGCCCGAGTCACTTCGCTGTCAAATCTCAATGCCAAATGGTTACTCTCTATATCTACCAGGATGTTCGCTCTCACCAGTAAAGATTAAAGATGGGACTCTTCTCCAAGATAGGTAACACGGCTCGAATTAGTAACGAGGTCTGACTCTGCCTATTCCGCGGTCGCCGGATGGGCAACGTTCTGAGGATGGCCGTACTCAAAACAGGGTTCATAATCATACCGGCAGGAGTCTTCCTCGCCTTGCATACCTTCCAAGCTACTAGCCTCGTCTTCCTCTACCTGATGTCGTACCGTTCAGCATCTTGTGACTCTGAAACTATCGCCAAATAGGGACACCAAACGTTCTCTTAAGTTACGAGGTTCAGACATATTTGAAACAAGTCCATAAGTCATTTCGGCCTATACAATTATCGGTAGCTAAATTCAACGTCTTGTACTCCTAGACATTACTGTTCTCAACTCTCTAAACTCTGTCGTCCTAGACACTACAAGTCGCACAGCTCTTAGTCATGTCATCTCCGACACGTATCTATCACGCCTTCTGCTCAAAACGTATCTCTCGGTCTATTTCCGTATAGGGCATAAACTACCGCACACGTATATTTTGTCATGCACCACAATTGACGGACTAAGTTCCGGTCCTCTGTGTTAGCAGTTACCCACCAACACTGATATATTCTGCTTCGATAAAAATGACACTGGCATGGTATTCACGGACACTGATAGTGAAGGTCTTCTGTCTATAACCTTCGCTATCTGCACACAGATCTTCGATCCGACCTACGCACGAGGGGGCCCAACCTCGCACTTCAGTCAGTTCTTCGAACTGTGTGTGACGAGAAGCAACCATGTATTCACCTGGGTACCCGATTACCCAAACGTACTCGTATCGATCACTTCGATCAGACACGCAAGTAGATACATTCGGGAAAACGGAAGGAGTATCTATGACGAACTTAGGTAGCCAACAGTAATATTTACGCATCGATCAATTCTTCGTCTACTGGTCTACTTGTTATCTCTAACCTGGGTTTTCGACTGCCCAGACTTGCACGTGCTTCTTGGTCAATTTCCGTGTGCGGCATACCGGCCTCACACGCATAAGTTATCATGCACACGATTGACCGTCCTCTGCGTTGGCAATTGTCCGCCAACACCGTAATATATTCTGCTACTCGGGAAACCGGGAGAAGTAGCTATGACCGACTTAGGTAACAAACAAGAGTACCTATCGAACGACCATAAAGCCATCAAGAAGAGTTACTTGACTTGTAACCTGAAGGTATCAATCGGCACCAGTGTTTTATCTTGTTTGTCACGTGCTCTTCTAACGTGTTCACCCTCCACGTGTAATTCCGGCCGGAATTTTCCCGATATTTCTATCGAACGTATCCGCTGGGGAACTTTCCCTGTATGTGCCAACGCTCCACCGGCAGCTCTCTCGGTTTGTACGGCTGCTACTCCGGGAATCTACCCGGCTTGTATCTCTTGCGGCCACCCAAATTTTCACGTCTTCGACAACCTGCGGAAACTGGCAGGAGTAGCTGTGACCAAACTAGGTAGCCAACAAGTATATTTCTCGGCCTGCTTGCATCTGTCATATACTTTAGTATCCGATCACCCAGACTCTCACATGTCTGTAACTCTCATCGACTGCGTTTATTCCTCCCATCGTAGGAACATATTTGTATTCGTCACCTAGAGCTCTGACCAACGGTAATGCATCAACTCTCGTTTCTCAGACTCGATTCTCTCACAGGCACCTGAGGTAAGTGCCACCACTATGTTTCACACAGACCTGTATTATTATAATCACTCTCTCTGAACCAATTGTACTCTGTCTCTTATACACTGGAACGAACCACTGGCAGATCTTTCGAGGATGTCCTCGAAAGGAGATTATGTAGTTAGATCTACAAGAAGAAATCAGTAGACGCCTCGCGGGGAAACCGCGAGCCAAGATATTACAACTAGACACACAAGTGAATAGATTTCTGGAAAACCGAGAAGAGTAACTGTGACCAACATAGGTAGCCAGTAAGAATATTTACCGTAAGACAATAAAGAAGACATACTGCTGGGACACCGCTAGTACAGATATTACGTTTAGTAATGATACGCGGGGAAACCGCGATCTAAGACATTGCGATCAGACACGCAAATCAACATATTGCTGGTAAACGGGAGGAGTAAGTACGACCACGCTAGGTAGCCAAGTATAGATATTTACGGAAAATGATCAGGTTTTCGGCACCAAAGGGAACTTTCCCTGTATCGAACGCACCAATGGGATCACGCTCCCCGTATTTATCGAATGTATTCATGTTTTCCAGTATTTGTCAACGGCTTCTCCGGTAGCTCTCAGTCTGTTTCCAACGGCTTCACGGGGCCGCCCTCCCCGTCTTTTAACCAACGTGTACGCTGGGGAATTCTTCCCGTAAATTGTCTCAACGGTATAACGGGATGTCTCAACGCCATAATCTGTCTCGATGTAACGTTCGATTGTTCGGGGCTTTACCCGATCTCTATTTCTCACGGCCACCGACGGGGTCACGTATCCGACAACCTGCTGGAAATCGTGAGGAGTAACTAAGACCGATCTAGATAGCCAACAAGAATATTTCTCGGCCACCAGAACTCCCACGGTCGTGCAGGTGGGGAATTTTTCCCAGTCTATCTCTATCCCTTCTGGGACTCACCCAGTCTGTATCACTCACGGTCACCAACGGGGTCACCATCTTCCCCGTATTCCCGTACAGAACTGTCATTCATTTGTTTATTTATGTCAATCGGGTCTCTACGCCCTCTCGAACGGTACCCACACCTGTGAGCATTTCTCACGATCGGTCTTTCTCTGTCAGCCAGCCTGTTGACTCCTACGATCAGGGCCCGGTCCGTCTTGCGATCGACGGCAGAGGGGCCCACCCCACCAGATCAGCGAAAAGCAGCACCGGCCTGACCGCGAGAGCGGCTATCACTAGAGGTAGCATTTTTATGGCAACACGATCTCTGGAGCGGTTCGAGAACCACTCTACGTATGAAGCAGTACGAACCACTGCTCCACATATATAACGATACACCGCATACCAGGCTATACTCAAGCCAGCTCATGCGTCTGCAAGCTATGCACTCAATTAAAAACCGCCGATTGGTCTTCCTTCCTATACGCAACACTGTACAAAAAATACGTAAAATAACGCAATGGCGAGCCGATTATTTAAATAAATCATTCATTCAAGCCTTGTGGCCTGTCCGCCACAAACCTACTAGGCGCGGTTAAAATTTAATGGGAACCTGACATTTGGTGCGAAATAGGATCAGCCCTAGGCCTACCAAGTTGATGTAGCAATGCAAACTGGTGATATACCACCCGTAACATAATAAACTGGGTACGACGACGATGTTCATGGTGATTATTTTGGAGGATAGCGATGATAATGACATGATGACAATGATGATTATCATCATGTTGATGAGCCAAGTATATGAAAATAGGCAAGTGACTTGTCTTTACTTCATTTTTAAAAATTGCTAATTCTGCAAGCCCGAGCGGGCCACTTAAATCCACCCACAGGCCGCATGCGATCCGCGTGTTGGACAGCACTGCCTTACGGTTTAACACTACCTGTCAAGTTTCTGCTTTGTAATAACTTGTTTTTTGGCTGATCGGTGGTTTTCATTCAACTTCTAGCCTTTCTCCCTTTGAGCACCCTAGGAAACAGCCGAAGACCCACTCTGCAGAGATTCCCCAGAAGGGAATGTTACGAACCAGCCCGGAACGTATTAAGCCTAGGCTTTTTTATTTTTGTTTTGAATTTCTCCCTCAGTGGAGGACCGCTGGGGAGTTCCCATCATCTCAACGCCAACAACGTACTGTAACCAGAGGTAGCGGATCAGGGATTATCCGATCTCCAGCCTAGGTCGAGAGCCAGTAACATCGGCGTCTCGTATTAACGCATGGTTAATGTACGTATCAGGTATTAAGCTGACAAGTAAACGCTTTGATCTTAGCCACAAGGTTAAAAGTCAATAACGACGCATTATCCAAAGGTCTTTTATAGCGTGTCTGGGCAACTAAAAAAAGTTTTCAATGACAAATCTTACTAACAGTAATAACTATTTTATTCGGTCATTCACAGAAAAGTTACTTCGAAATATGAAAGTATACAATATAATGCAATTTATAAGAAAGTCACATGTCATTATAGCATAATAGAATATAAAATAACGCTATTTCCCATCTGAGCCTATGTATTCAATGGTAACCATGTGCCGGCATCTAATGACGTCATCGTTAACTGTTCGTTATTTGGTCTTATTACTGCGTCGTTTCTACGATGTAAGAGATACTTCTGAGAACTTCGAGGAAGGGTCAAAATTGGTCTTGAAAATGAGCTGGTGTACAAAGAAAATACCCAAAGAAAGGAAGTTTGAAAATGCTCTGGATCGATCAGTTCGATGAAGGATTAACAAGAAAAACATTTAGGTAGATAGATAGGCATTAGGCCATATAAGTAGGCGTAGGCCTATATTTATATGTTTGACCTTACAGTAGGCCTACGCTGCCGGTATTTTGGTATTGCTTTGCTTCATGCTAATCAGGCTGCCTGACATGGTGATATTATTTTTTTACTTAATCCACTAATTACTTCATCATAATAATAATTATTTGAATAAATTGTGGAAAAAGAGAGTATGAAATTCACGGTGGAACTGCATTGGAAGGGCGTTGGGGATGTCAAGTCTCAAGGGGCCCAAAGAAGCTCGAAACCTAGGGGTCCTGCCATGAGTTAAAACGATTCTGGCCATCTGCCTCTCTTGCTCCTCTGCATCTTCATCTGAAACGGATTCCTACACCATCCCCGCCTGTCGGTCTTGGTTTGACGATAGGCTAAGAGTGCTGGTAAATTAGGATTGTTAATTCCCGCGACGTCGTTACTGGCAGATGTAAAAATCTAGAGATTACGATTAGGAACATAGCTTATGCGCCTACTATCAACATATTAATTATTATCATTATTGTTAATGTTGTTATTATTATTATTATTATTATTATTATTATTATTATTATTATTATTATGTCACATATAGTGTTATTCATCATTGTCATTGCCAACGGATCTGTTATCAGGCCATCTGGTTCGCCGCTTGTCAGTGGATTGTAATCTGGACATAGTGCCCTGAAAAGCCACCGAATTGAAACGTTGGATCAATACCGACAAGTTCTGGAAGAGGAAGCTTATTATTATTATTATTATTATTATTATTATCACTATTACTGCTATTACTATTATTATTATTATTATTGTTATTATTATTATTATTATTATTATTATTATTATTATTATTATCACTGCCATTACTACTTTCGCTTCAGCTACTATTACTACTACCACCACTACTACTTCACACTACTACTACTACTACTACTACTCCACCCCCTTCCAATACCACTATTGCTACTATTACTGCTACTAATAATAGCAATGATAATAACATTAATGATTATAGCAAAAATAATAATAATTGTGATTATAATGATAATTATTTTAACTATTATAATAATTATTGTAATGGTAGTAATTGCAATATTGAAAATGATAATATTGCTAATACTATCAGCAAAAATAATGGTAATAATCGTCGTCGTCGTCGTTATCGTTATCATCATAATCACTGTAATTGCTTGAGAACCACTTTATCATATCCTGAATTCGCTTGACTATGATGACGTTTACGACAAGGATTCTATCACGTAAAGCGGCTTATCAGCATGACGATCATCCTTCCTCTCGAAATCAGCCCCATTGTCGTCATTGCACCATCATCGTCCTCTGTCTTATCATCGGCCACATCCGTAGCAACCATCGGCTACAGCAGCAGCAGCAGCAGTCACAGTGACTGCCTAAGCATCTTTGTCCTCCTCAGCTAAACCCGGCTCAGCAGCAGAACAGCCGCCGCAGCTGATGCGAGGATGGGGAGGGCGGTGCCGCAGGACAACGGGCTCCGTCTTCAGTTCTTCCTCGGCTGGATACAGAGGCAGAATGATGCTCATCCGCATCCCGCTGTCGCTTCCAAGCGTCGCTTATCCGACGCGGGTTGCAGCAGCTGCTGCTGACGAAGGCGCTGTCAAGGGCGACCGAAAGGTAAGTAAGATGATAGTTTGTTGGCCGTGTTGTTTCGGTTGTATAAATCGCGTTCTGGGTCAGAGGTCAACCGTAATGTGTTCAGGAAGAACATCAGCAACGGGTGGCGATCTTAATTAAATTTATGTAACGCCTGTTGTCTTCGACTTGGTGCCATTTTGAATGATGGCTGCCTGAGTTTTGCTGCCGGTTGCTGATGCTCCTGGTGCTGCAGTTTCGTCCAAACCTCTTTCCCCTTGTGTTGCTCTGTCTATCTGTCTGTGTTCGTGTTCGTGTTCGTGTCTGTGTCTATTATCTATAACGAGTACACTCGCTGCGAACTGTCAGTGGAATGGTCTGCTTGTATGCTGAGTCTAAGATAATGAATTCACTCACACTTCATGATATCCATTCCTACCATAGGTCTAGTCTGAGAGACTCTTACCCTTCATCTACTTACCCTCTTTACTTGGCTAGGCACAGACAATCTTGTTTGTCTTGTGGCGCTTCGGAAGTTGAGTAAAATATTTCATACACGATGCAAACACTATGGCGCTCGGAATTCATGTCGTTGCCTACAATTTCTGGCATCAAAGACTTCGCTAAACAGTGTGGCATGACCAAATGTAATGGGACAAAATGTCATAAGACAAAAGGTCACCAGACAAAATGTCCTTGAGACAAAATACAAAGAGACAAAAGGTCACCGGGCAAAATGTCACGAGACAAAATTTCGTCAGACAAAATGTCCTGCGACAATCTTAGAGTAACTCACAAAGGAAATCTGAAAAAATTAATGAAATCATTCAAATTATCAAACAACTATGACGTTACATTGAGTAATCCGATCTCCATTACTAAAGGGAGTAATAACTGCCTAAAACGCTTCACTGATTCTTGCATAAGTCTTCTTCCTCCCTGGGTTTTCTCCAATGTAAGCTTGCGACGCATGAGTGCCGTATACTTACAGTCCTACGTGCGGCTTCAACGCCACGATTCTTGTTCATCCTTGCCTGTCTCTTCTTCCTTTGTGGCAAGTTTATGAGATGTGTGCATAATACTTCAAGATAATCGATGAAATTTCACTAAATGCAACATGCAATATACAAAATTCAAGATACAATATTCAAGATGCATGATACAAGATGAAAGATACAAGATGTGAGATGCATGATACATGATACAAAATTCAAGATGCAAGATGCAGCATGCAAGATACAAGATGCAAGATGCAAGATGCAATATACAAAATTCAAGATACAATATTCAAGAAACAAGATACAAAATGCAAGATACAAGATACAAGATGCACAAATTAGATGTAATCGTTCAATTGGCTACTTATATATTATATGTGTAAAACCCTCCGTCGCAGACATTGGGTCCTCATGATTTTCTTCTTTGATGTTTTATTTGCATATCCGCTGATTATATTTACGATCCTCCGTCTTCGATCGTTCATGTACGAATGCTTTGTATGTATGCGCAGAGTGAGTGACATTACGTCCAGAGAACATTTCGTCTCGTGACATTTTGTCTAAAATACATTTAATCTCAGGACAATTTGTCATAAGGACATTTTGTTTCGTGACATTGTGTGTCAAGGATATTTTGTCGCAAGGATATTTTGTGTCAAGAACATCTTGTCTCATGACATTTTGTCTCAGGACATTTTGTCATTTTGTCTCATGACATTTTGTCTCATGACATTTTGTTCCAAGGACAATTTGTCATTAAACCATACAGGCGGGGATTAATTACAAGGAGAATTGAAACAATAGTTTAACTATAACAATAACATAAATGATGCAAGACAAAATGGCACGCAATAATTTGACAGGTCGGAGTAATGTAACTATTGCAATGTGTTTACGACCAATTGTTTCCATGACTGCATAGTTAATAGATGTTGCATTATAATATGCGTCACTCGATTTAATAGATTTAACGTGGTACATTGTGGTCTAATGTGAATAATCGTGATTTCATGTGATTTCAAATTATTTCGTGTCACATAGAGGTTATCTTATGTGTGATGATTATCGTTGTTGATGGTAGTGATTAGAACTGGCATCGCCATTGTATTTGTTGATGATGATGAAGATGATGACGATAACGACGACGATGATGAGATGATGTTGCACATGGCAATGTTAACGAGTTGGTGGTTGCGATGATGATGGTGTTGATCGAGATGATGGTGATGATAATTGTGTGGTGATGATGGTGATAATAACGACGATGATATTCATCATCACAATAACGATGATCATATATCAGCGCTTAAATTAAAAATACACACGACAGTCGATGGTTTATGGCAGCAAGGACAGCCCACAACAACAGTCAACAGAATTTCCAATGGAAGCGTTTAACATGTGTGCGATTCCTACCAGCACACCATTTACAGGCCACTGGAACGCAGCCTTAGACAGCAGCCAGGCTGGTGCGGCCCATGGGTGGCAGCGGGTCCAGCGCCTGGTTCCTACAGCTGGCTCTCGCTCATCCGCTGCGGCTGCTGGCTTTGTCCTCGGCACCGATATCGATTGTTCCGTTCATCAGTTCCTGGCTCCGCGAGCAACCCGCCTCTTCTACCCCCACACCCACCGCACGCACATGGCAGCCTTGTACTATGTCGCAGAAGGGGACTAGATGGACTGGTGGTGGTGGTGGCGCTGTTAGAGGGATGGATTGCTGGAGGGAAGGAGGACAGGATTCAAAGAAGGGGAACTGTTTGGAAGCCGTTCAATGAAATGTATCGTCGTCGTCATCATCGTCGTCGTCTTCGTCATCATCATCATCATCATCATCATCATCATCATCATCATCATCATCATCATCATCATCGTCATCATCATGTGATGTGATAATGATATCGTGTTTGAATGCGATCTAACTCTTGAAGGCGTTACTTATGATAATTAATGATTTCCAGCATCGCCTTCCTCTTTCGAAGATTTTGGTTGGCAGAAGTGCATACACACGCCTCGACGGTGCAACTGCAGTTGTACTGCAGAGCAATGGTGCGCGAAGGACTTGCTCAAGGTCCCTACACAGTGACGCCCCGAACGAGGCTCGAACCCGCTTCGCTCAGCACACACTGAACGTTACGGGCTGACCGCTCTAGCCGATCGGCCACTGTGCCACGTCCCAAAATACAGTATATGTGATATTACATGAAGAGTTGAAGAAGAAAGGCAAAGGGTAGAGGGGGTAACGCTTGAGGTGGGGTGCCACCGATGATAATGATGATTAATTGATGATGACGATGACGATGAAAGCATTCACAAAGGAGCAATAATTCTGATGCAACTGCAGGATACTCGACTGACTGGCTGGCTGGCTGACTGACTGGCTGATTGACTAACTGGCTGGCTGACTGGCCTATTGGCTGACTAGCTGGCTGACTGACTGACTGACTGACTGACTGACTGACTGACTGACTGACTGACTGACTGACTGACTGACTGACTGACTGACTGACTGACTGACTGACTGGCTGATTGACTAACTGGCTGGCTGACTGGCCTATTGGCTGACTAGCTGGCTGACTGACTGACTGACTGACTGACTGATTGACTGACTGACTGACTGACTGACTGACTGACTGACTGGATGACTGGCTGATTGACTGACTGGCTGACTGACAGACCGACCGACCGACTGACTGATTGACTGACTGACTGACCGATTGACTGATTAACTGACTGATTAACTGACTGATTGATCGATTGATCGATCGATTGATTCATTGATTCATTGATAGAAAGATTGAGTGATTGATCAATAATCGATAAATCGATTGATCGATCGATCGTATCCCGGCTGATGTGAGATTATATAAATTATAAAACATTTAAAAGTTCACCAGTTTTAGACACCTTTAAATGTGGATGAATCCTCGTGTAATATCATCCAGTACGAATTGTGAGGGTAATGCCAGCTATCATTCTTAGATTTATTGAGATATGTAATGCCACATTTTCGATGTGTGTTTGTGTGTGTGTGTGTGTGTGTGTGTGTGTGTGTGTGTGTGTGTGTGTGTGTGTGTGTGTGTGTGTGTGTGTGTGCATACATACATTGACATTCATGAATATCTACATATATATATATATATATGCCTATGTACATATTATGCGTATGTGTATATATAGATATATTATGTATATATATATATATATATGTATAATATATGCGTGAATCAGTGGGTGTTCGTAACATGTTATTCGACATCACTTCATCTTATGTTAAATCATCGTCATTAACATTATGGCTGCCTTTGTGACTTAATTAACCCACAGATCAGACGAACGAACGCCCTCTGCTGTGCGTCATGCTCTCCCCCCCGTCCCTCCCACGGTCAAAACTGAGTACACCCCAATACTTACCTACAGCTAACTCTCTGTCTTTGTCTCTGTCTCTGTCTCTGTCCCTCTGTATGCATGTCTGTCTACATCTGTTTTCCTATGCCTGTCTGAGTTAGTGTGACTGTATGTCTCTATAGCTGTCTCTCTCCTTTTATCTGTCTGTCATTCTACTTATCTGTGTAGGTGTCGCTGTGTGTGGTGTGTGAGTTTGTCCATTACATGTGTGTCCGTGTATGTACCTCTCTAAAACCCCGTGCGTGGCTGCCTGTCTTCTTGCTTTGCCTTCTGTATCTGTAAATGTTGGTACATCTACCATCTCTGAGTTTGTTTCCCACTCTCTGTTCTTGTATACACCGGCGTCTGTATGTCTATCTGTCTGTCTTCATGTCTCTTGTTAGTCAATCTGCCTGCTTGCCTGCCTGACTGTCTGCCTGCCTGTCTGTCTGTCTATTTATCTGTCTGTCTATGTCTGCTCGCCCGTCTTTCTCCTCCTTCCTCTGCATCAGCATCTCCTGAAATTATGGAAACCCGAGAGGGCAGCATATCATTTGATTAGAGCGACGCCGAGCGGATGGCAGCGTCAACCGCCCACCGCGCCTTCACAGCCCATCGGGGCCAGCGGCCGCCGCTCGGCCTGGGCTGCAGAGGCTGCCTGGCTCAGCCAGCCTCAGTCGCCGCTATAGGCAACAACCTGTGACCTCGTTTCGGAGCCTCTAAGTTAGAAGTTGATGTCGGTTGGGCGAAGCTGAGTCGAAGTTTAACCGACGATATCCGAGTTTTGTTGGAGAACGGAGGAAAAGAAGACTGATCCGGTGGCTTTAGTGGAGGACTTCGTCTTTCGGAAGGAACTGGCTGTTCGAGGATGTCCGTGATGATGTGGTTGAGTCCGACGGATGGATACGGTGGAGCCACGCAGATCACGCCGATGGTGAGTGCGAGAGACGTGAGAGAGGGAGGGAGGGAGGGAGGGACGAACCAAAGGAGGGAGGGAAGGTTTGGTTTCAATTCTGATGCGGTCCTGTGCGATTTGGCCTATGCGTTGGGTGTGAAGACTAAGTGTTCCTCTTCTCCCTCCTTCTTGTGCTCTTTCTCCTCTTCCTTCTCTTTCTAATCCTCTTGTTCCTCCTTTTCTACTCCTCCACCACCGCTTTCTCCCATTCCTCTTAATCCTCTTGTTCACCCTCTTCCTACATATCTCCTCCTCATTCTTGTTCCTCTTCTTCTCCTCGTGCTCCAAATTTGCTTGCCCCATTTCCCTTCTTCCTGCTCGTGTTCTCACTCTCTTTTGATTCTCCTTCTCCTTTCTTCTTTTTCCTCCCCTCCTCCTCCTGCTCCTGCTCCTCCTCCTCTTGCAACTGTTTTTTCTACTAATTCATCTTTTTATTTCTATTCCTTTTCTTCTCACTCCTCCTCCTCCCCTATTCCTCCTCCTCCTCAACCCATTTCTCTGCTGTCCACTCCACCTGCCTCTCCAATTCGTATTCCTCTCCCTCCTACATGCTAGTCATCCTCTGATTCCTCCGACTGTCTATCCTTCTTATCCTCTGCCTCTTATTCCTCCCCTGTTCCACCTATCCTTCCTTTGTTCCTCCTCCACCTTTCGTATATGTAAGCTCATATTGTGGATTAGGAGTCGGCCTAACCCCAGTGCGGGGAATTACTGTTTAAATATAGAAAACGTTATTTATTTCTAAATGTATGGATGTTGTTTATCTAAGCATGCAGAAGATGGACATAGAGACGGATTCATAGATGACAAGAACTGATGGATGAATGATGAATGAATGGATGAGGGAATAGTGAATGGATGAAGTAGGCATGGATGGATTGCTAAACGAATGAATGAATGGATAGATGTACTAACGGATAGATACGTAGACGATAGAAATAGGACTAGATGTGTAGATAAAGTATATAAACATGGATGGATGATGAATGGATGGATGGATGGATTAAATAATGAATGAATGATTGGATGGTGAGAGTGATTGGTATATGCATGTACATGGTCATCAAGATACTTTTTTGTATTGTATTGTCTTTAAACGCTCAATTACACTGCTTATTACTTTAAAACCAGTTAATTAAACAACTCATACAATCAGTACACAAAGGCTACGGAATATTAGCAATTTTAATAAGACAAATTAGCAGCTCCACGGCTAAAAATTAATGTCAATCCTTAATATACGGTTCCAATAAATTAATCAATTTGCAGATCCATTTGGCCCTTTATTTTAAAAAATCACTCAGCTAAACAATGAGCCAACTTCTGGAGGCTAAGAAGCGGATAACAAGCAGCTCTTACCAATACAGCTGACTGAGCTGATATAGATATTGACATTAACACATTAATAAAGCAATTATGAATTTCCACAATACGCTTGTCATGTGAAGGCTTAGCTGCGAAAATAGAGAATATATTATATTTAATATATTTCAAACGTGAGACATGCTATTTTGTATGAAAATTTTTCTCTCATTTGGGAACCTCTGAAATTTTATTTTGTATGAAATGTTTGCATTCATTTGAGGCTCACTGAGATCTTATGATGTATGAAATGTATTCATTCATTTGGGGGCTCCAGAGATGTTATTTTGTATTTAATATTTTCATCATTTGGGGGCCCCCTAAGATTTGGGGGCCCTAGGCGCGCGCTTAGCGCACCTATAGGGTAAACGCGCCACTGCTCACCCCGTGTCATACTCTCTACCAGTTTACCTAATGGCGTCATGGCAACTAAGCACGGTACCCGACAGCTTTTGTGTGCTTATCAACGATGTTCTCAATTTCAGAAATTCTTTTCTCCCCTTCAAATCTGGGATACCAGTAGAACTATCACGCTGACGTCAATCCTACCTTTACTTCTCTTTTCTTATTTACTTAATCAGATCTGCATTTGTTGGAGAGAATCGGCATAATGGCAGTGTTGGAATTTTTTTTCGTGTTTGGCTGCTTCCTTACTCTCCGGTGGAATATGAATAAAAACTGGTTTCCTGTACAGCTTTTTGTTCGATTCGGGTCGGCCATGTTTTAAGCGTCTCGATAAGGTATCTTATCTGAAAAGCGCGCCCGTCTGCGTATTCGTAAACGTTTCTTTCCGCCAGTGTTTTTGGAATCGGAGCCAAATGTCTGGTATCTGAGTTTAGTGTTTATGTCGAAATTAACCTCAGCTAGACGGGTTCTGGTTTACGTTAAGATATGGTTCCTTTAGAAGCTCGAGTTCCGAGTGGACGTATTTCTGTGGTACGGTGCTGTACCATTTCCGCACCCCTGCGTTGAGACAATGGACTCGCCCGTCAAATCCCTAGCCACGGCTAGCAATAACCAATATGCCTTCGACCGACCTTTGAACTCTGGGTTTGGGAAAGGCAAAGGAGAGGCATGTAGGTCTCGCGAATCAAATTACGTACCTAACCCTGAGCGCCAGCATCGGCTCCACCCGCGGATGGCATCGCAGCCCTGTCTCGTTGGAAGAGGTGAAGGGGTGTTAGATGTTATATTGAGGTGGCGAGGGTTTAGAACCTCCTGGATAAAGGTCGATGGAGGTTGGGTGGGGTTTGGAATTCGGAGAACAGACCAAGGTGAAACGCATTAGATATGCCATTTTTTATGCTGAAATGAAAAGCTAAACAATTTGCCGGGCTGTCCTTACAATGTGTTTGCACTGTTTTCAGATAGACAGCCAGACATACAGATAAGCACACAAACATACATGCATACATACAAAGATTCCGACAGACAGGCATTCTGATGAACTATCTTTTTGAAAAGGATTCAATGAGGAATGTGATGATTGCGATAAAACATTTTCCCATCAAAATTCAATGATTTTGCTACTGAAATTGTAAAAAAATGGCATGTATATGGTCTGTGAAGTTGCCACTGTGTGAGCCATACGGTCTAATTGCTATAAGCGTAATAGTGATGTGTTAATGATGGTTGGCTAGACCCAAACCGACCCACCAACTGGTAGCTTTGTGGTGATTATTTTGCACACTCTAAGCTTCACAGCAGTTTTTTTGCTGATCCTAACAGAGTAAGTGATTGTCAAGCAGACAGATTCTGTGTGCATATTGGTTATCTATAGGTCATTTATAGGTCATTTCCTTTTATAGCATTTGTGAGTTTCTGCTCAGTATCAGTCCTTTTCTGCTATGATATAAGTCATTTCCTGCTTTGGTGTTGATAATTTCCTGTTTTGGTTTCGGTCATCTTAGCCGGAGTGTGGGTCGGGAGTGCTCCTGAGTAGATGTTCTTGGAGGGGCGCTATGTAAATCCTCCAAATAAATGTTATACTTTCACATAGGTCATCTCCTACTTGGTGTCGGTCATTTTCTTCAGACTCGGTCTTTTTTTATGTGTGGGTCATTTTATGTATGGGCTTAGGTGTAGGTCAATTTCAGCTCTAATATTGTGCATTTTCTGCATGGATTATGATAATTTTTCTCACTTGTAGAAGTCATTTCTACATATGCAATGGTCTGCCTATGCTTGCATAACAGTCATTTTTTTGGTAATTTTTTTCAGCATCTGGTTCCTGGTCAGAATGCCTCCGCATTTCCTGGGATGTCTGGGATGTCGATGTCACAGGCTGCTGCTGCTGCTGGTGGTGGTGGTGGCACTCTGGAACCCTACCCACGGATGGCACAGGCCGTCATGGCCCAGTCGCCTATGCTGGCGGTTGCCACGGCAACTGCTTCCAGTACACCCCAGTCGGAGCATCAGTATAAGGACACCATGGCTGTCGCAACTACCTCCAATTCTGCAGACCAAACGGTGAGTATAGGCCAGACGGCATCTACCCTTTAGGGGCTGTGTTTTGATTCCAGATGACCTGAACTGACCCTCGACCCTAATATTAGTTAATAGAATCACTCACACCCTCAGAGAACGGTGTGATTACCCTAGAAAAATTGAATGACCCTCTTTCATTGGCCTAACTTTGAGTTCACCCTGAAAAGAATTGGGTGGATTGGACATCCTAGATATACTAGGGTTGCCCAATGTGACACGGATTAATTGAAATGGAACTACTTTCACCCAGCGTGAGGTTTAGGGAAGAAAAGGAAGTTTACTCTACAGCAAGTTTTAGAAAGAGAACGAACTGGAGATAAACTGAAATTGACCATGTAGTTTAAAATAGCTACTTTATTAGCCTCTGCACGCAATGGTATCACCTCCGCTACTTTAGCCCATGACAATTTAGTGCTACCCCATGACAATTTAGCGCTACCCCATGACAATTTAGCGCTACCCTATGACAATTTAGCGCTACCCCATGACAATTTAGCGCTACCCCATGACAATTTAGCGCTTGTAGCGGAACCGGAACCGTTGGTTGTTAATTTTATACCGAATGCAAACAAAGATGCTGTATAAACCTCTACAAGTCATTGCTTTTGACCAATCACAGAACAGAACGGAGATTATTATTCATATGCGTCTACAGCCGACACACACCGATGACAGCTTGAAGTGATGAAGATTATGATGATGGCAAGGAGGAGGAGGAGGATGCTGGTTTACATGAACTATTTATTTACTTGGTTCTGAGTGATTGGAATAATTGATGAATATTGTTAATGTCACGGAATGGTTTCATCATATTTTTTAAAATAGTGTTATCGTCATTGTTTTTTTATTATTATTATTTATTATTTTTTTATGCCCTGACGTCCCTTGAGGTACTTCATTCTCCCCGGAACTTAGAGATTATCATATGATGCGAAATTGTCTGGATGGTCATGCCTTGCCATCAGGGCTTAGGGCTTGAAGAGAATTATTATTATTGTTATTTTTACTGTTACTGGTATTGTTATTATTATTATTATTATTATTATTATTATTATTATTATTATTATTATCATCATTGTTTGATCCGAGGTGCCTTAGATCCCTGAAGAATAAAAAATTATCTGGAGAAATGCAAATAAACTGTTCTGGGACGGCTGGAACTCGTTAAGATCCGGCAAAGTTATTATTAGTTACAAGAATCAATAATTAGGAACATCTATTGCACGAACATCTAATTAACGCAATTGACTTGCTCTCGAACCTTCTGCTCATCTGAATAGGGTCTTCTCCAGTTCCCTTTTGCCCGTAACTCCACTAGGCAGAACTGTGCTTTCTTTCTCGGTGGCGGACCCCTCGACTTGGAATAGCCTCCCTCTTGAGCTTTGCCTCTTTCCTGGGACCTTTTCTCTTGGGAGCACCTCTGAATATTTTACTGGGTGCTATATAAATGTTTGATATGAACGAAGAGCATTCATAATCATAAGGTGAATGTCCAGATGATCAGCTCACAGAGACTGTCCGAGAATATTATGGCGTATTTTCCTCAGTTTATTTACCACTTCACAGTGTTTCGAACTCTCTGCAGCAACCTGAGTGGTTGTAAAAGAGCTAAAGTACTATTCAGAACAACCCGAGTGGTCGTTTTAAAACAACCGGTGTCGTATATATACACACGAACTTCCATCATGGCTCAGAGCAAATTCATTGCTGGTTCGCAATGAATAATTTACCATGCCACAAGTGATCAATAATTACTGTATTTACCAGTGCTCTGTGAACTTGCTAACATACCAGATGCTAAACTTATTTTCTCCATTTTGCACAGCCTCAAACCTGTTCCTACCTCCACTCCATCCCTCCTCCATTCTCTAATTAAGACCTAGAGCATGTAAACCACATTCTCCCAACCAAATACGACTCAATTTATCCCCATATCATTATATAATATTAACTAGTCTGTTGTTCAATTCTAGCTACTTTTATGACAACACTCACTCATGTTAGCTTGTCTGCATTTCCTTCAGATTGTTTTTCTTTTTGATTAAATAAATATCTTATAGCCATGTTTCCAATCCGTATTGCACCACACTCCATATCATGGACCATTATTTGTTTATTCAGATTCTTATTACCAAATTTTTCCCATTTAGTTAGGTGGAAGAAAGCATTCAATGTATACGCCATCGTTATTGTCTGATCCTACCAACGTTTTTTGCTGTGTAGGGATGATTTGACTTTCCCTCATAAGTGAAACTTGGCTTCTTCTAATTGCGGATCATGATTTCATTATAGCTGCCGATATTGTGAAAATTTGCGTCCTTGTTGGATTAAACAATAGCATTGGATTAAATTTGAATATGCCAGATAAGTTTAAACCTCCATGGGTGGCATTGGATGCTAGTTGTCTCATGGCTGGAGTGTTCAACTTCTAACTCAGGGGTTAGATTTCAAGTAGTCCTCAGGGCCTGGAGATGTAAGAAGAAATGTTTACACTGAGTACCCAGGCCTTCCCGTTAGTTCTGACCTCAAGGGGAGGACCAACAACTTACGGTATATATACGCAGAAGCTAAGAAAATGAAGGCGCCAACATGATGACAATGCTCAAGGCTGCCTATGCTTATACTTTTTTTATGTTAACTGTAACATTAGCTGCTATGTTAGTTGCCATGTTTAACTACATTGCGATGTTGGCAGCGGTTAAGTGTTATTTTGACTGCTTTATTAATTTCCATCTTAGCTGTTAATTGTTATATGTTACATTAACTGTCCTGTTGACTGTTATGATACTTTTGTTACTTGTTGTTAGCTATGTTTAGTTTTATGTCCATTCGTACATTGGCTGATAATTATGCTGTTGTAAGGTTAAATATTTATTAGTTGTTATGTTAATTGCCTTTCTAATTGTCGTATCATTATCTTTGTTATTATGTTAAGTTAACTTTTATGTTGCAGCAATCGAAGTCAGAGTTCGGGTCAGATGACGGGGCTCCGAAACGTCTTCACATATCGAATATTCCATTCAGATTTCGAGAAAATGACTTACGAACTTTGCTCGAGGCAGGCCTTCAATACATTCGTCATTTTGACCATTATAACGAATCATCGTCACGTAATTACAGTCACGAGTTATGTCACACTGTCTTTTGCTGTGACTTTCTGGTCATGCAGAACTCGTTGTCTGAGCATGAAGATGAATCCTACCTGATCAATTAATCAAATCATGTTGCAATCTAATAGTTAACTTGTATACCGGCAGCAGAGGCTACTGATTAACAAGATCATATATATTAATCTATCATGGGCACCAAGGGAACAGCTATCTTGATGCATTTCTGTCCCAGGAGGGATTTTACCCACAGGTCTGTGTTAGCAAGCACACGGACCACTGGCAAAACACACACACACACACGAGATATATATTATGCATCTAAAATAAATAGGTCGATACATTTATGTATCTTACTATGTACCTTTTATATATATATATATATATATATATATATATATTTATGTCTTCCAGCACACATATTATTATATATATACATATATTTAGATATACCATATATACATTAATGTATATATCATGCTACATCTGTTATATAAATATTATATGTACATTCATGTATATGTCTGTCCTATAATAAATAAATGTTAAATATGATAAATAAATTCTATATGTTCAGATCTGTTATTTGACATCTTCTATATGTTGTCCATAAGTGTTTATATTTTTCCCATCTCTTTGTGAGGCTTGCAGAGTTCAGTTTGGTTACAGAAATGGCATCCAGCATCTTCTCATTCAAACAGTGACCTAACCCATGCTTATCCATGTGATAATTTGCTTTCGGCTGCATCTGGAAGCCCGGTAGCACCAGGCAAAACGTCGAATAAACCACGGGATCTCACTGTGCTCTGGTTTTTTTGAGTAGGCCACATACGGTGTTCTTCTCCCATTAGCCTGACGTTTAGCTGGGTTTTCTTTGTATTAATGGTGTTGGCATTTCTTGTTTTTTTTAGCCGTATGGAAACGTGACTGACGTTGAAATCATTTTTAACGAGCGTGGCTCGAAGGTACGTTCTTCTGGTAGAGTTTCTCTGTATTTTCTATTCCATTTTCATGAGGAAAAAACATTAAAATATCTCATTGCTGTAAATGGGATAATTTTTATATGAGATAAATGTAATTTACAGTAGCAAAATAGAGTAAGCAGTCAGAATGGTAATAGGTACCGACTATTATGTAATGGGAAAAATATGTATTTCAACGATGATGGTAACAGACTTAAGAAGGTAGAGATATAGGTAAGGGTGACACACTTTCAAAAGAGAGATATAATGGTTATGGTAACAAACTTTTGGAGTTGAACATATATAGGTCAAGGTAACAGACTTTCAAAGGTACAGATATAAAGGTACGAGTAACGAAAAGTAATGATTTTTAGCTTGAATATATGTTCCTCTGTGCATGCATAGTCTTGAAATCATAAGATAATTCAGTGAACTTAGGTGCACACATTCAATTCAGCATTCTCCACTGCTGCCATCTTTGGGTGGTGCCAGTCCAAAGCCTGGATCAAGGAGGGCGACGCTAATCCGTGGGACATGGTTTACATACCTCTAAAGACATTTTTTTATTAATACGATCTTGAGGTAGAGAAAGCTGTGACTAAGGTATAGGACAGTAATTCGGTACGATCAACATACCATCCACTTGCTATGTAGTTCCTGTTTTGTGTGCAATGGCCTGCTAGGTGGTATGATAGTTTTATGTTGGTAGTGGGTACCTGAGATTAGTACCATTTCAGTTCTGGTTAGTATTACCATGCTCTCATACAAAATTATTGCTAACATGCACACACTGGCCTGAAAAAGGATATTCAGGACTTGATTGTGAATTGCACCTCCTCAGCGTTGGCCTTGCATACAATGGCAGAGTTGTTATTAGTGTAGAGAGAGAGAGAGAGGGATAGGCTCTTACTTCAACTTAAATATTACCCGGAACTGCTGATCTAAAGTGTTGGCATTTTCATGGATTCAGAGAATGTATGAAATGTCTCCAGCCGAATGAGAGTTGCATTTCTTTAATGTTAATTTTCAGCTGTTGGCTTTACACATTCAAAGAGTCAACTCAGTTGACTGTTGGCATCTAATGCGCAAGATATAGTGTCAGCTTTGTATTTGGCCTTGGCTGTGTCTTTGGGCTTGGTATTGCATCACTAGTTTTGAACAGTGTATCATTAGCCTTGGATAGTGTATCATTAGCCTTGGATAGTGTATCGTCACCTTGGTTAGTATATCATTGGCCTTGGATCGTTTGCCATGGATAGTGCATTTTTTGGGCCATTGTTGGATAGATACCTCTTGGAACAGGAGATAAATCTGTGAAGAGTTAGGATTATTACCATAATTAAAATACACCAGAACCTGCACAGGATATAATCTGCATGTTTTATCAATCTTCCCTCTCAGTTTTTTATTGTATCCTTACACCAGTATAGTTTTCAGAGAGCTGAACAACAGCAAAACTGGCTGTTTGAATAACTTTCACCAGTAGGTAAAATAATCACCAATATCGAACAATGACTCGGTGAAACGTTGGGTGGATTTGACATTTATTTTTAACTTTCACGGGTAGGTAAAATAATGACGTTAAACGAATATTCTGCCAAGTTTCTCTGAAATTTGGCTGTTAAGAGGTATTACACTTACACATGAATAGGTGAAATATTGGTGTTTACTGATAAAATAATTCTGCAAGATTTCTGTCACCATTGACATGTCCTTTTCTCTTTACAACCACTCAGCCAAACTGGTTCGTGACGACGATGAGAGCAGACAGGTGATTTTTAAGTTTCTCTTCTCCTCGTGACCCTCTCGGTTTGCACAGTTGTCTGTCATGAAGCATGCTTGCGGCGTAATAGAGACTGCAGAGTATTTGGTAGTAGATCGAAAACCGTAAAGGATCACTGAATGCGGTTACGATGCTAAACTTGATCCTGTTCACTGCATGTTTTACCGGATAAGTACATATACAGAATCGAATGGGAATGCTTGTATTGGCAGACGATAGTTTTTGTACCTTTGTGCTTTGAACGGGATCTTTCGTACTCATATATTATATATATTATGTCGAGACATCGAACATTAAACTGATTTTAGTTGAAATTACGTGACCATGTCTTCTACATTTGAGCATCCGACATGCGTAAGTGCAAGCAACTCATAGTCACGTGCTACATAAGTGTGACGTATTCATAATATATATATATGTATATATATATATGCATGACGAACGTAATTTTTGCTGTTATCGTACATATATAATATATTATTGCGGATGGTGAGATTTGCCGCTGTGCTGTGCTGCTATGGTGATGTACGTTGATTTTTTACACCGAATCGATGATTAAACGCATGCATCTTTTGTTTCTTTCTCATGGCATGCAGGGTTTCGGTTTTGTAACTTTCGCAAATAGCACGGACGCCGAAAGAGCTCGGGAGAAAATGAACGGAGCTGTGGTTGAGGGACGCAAGATAGAGGTGCATGATCTGTCTCTACCAGTTTGTTAATTATTACTAGCTAAGTTGTGTAATTAATTAATGGCTGTGCGTATAGTAATGTTGCGGTGTTGAGGGAAATGCCTGCTTTGCCGAATTTTTTTAATTCACTGAATGTTTTCTGTTCTGATCACAGAGCCCACGTTTTTGTTATAATCGTGCGTAGTGTTCTTGCTGGTGATGGCACTACCAGACTACTGGTATGGTTAAATCACTGACTGTTGTGGAATTCACTTTCACTTAGGTGGTATTTGTTCCCGGGAACCATTAAATTTTATCTGTCTTGCTCTAACATGCACCGACCTAATTCTTCGACCTTTATGTCGTGTTTTTACTTGTACGCGAACTCACCTAATTCTCTTACCTTGACCTGGCTTTGCCTGAAGCTTTACATGACCTAATTTTCCATGCCTTGATATTGTTAACTTGTACAGAAACTTACTTAATTCTTCGACCTTTACCTTTTGCATGATGTGATTCACCATGCAGTAAGCTTTTATTTTTTTCCTTGTATCGACATACATGTAATTCTCCAACAGTAGCAGCTGCTCTTATCAATTTGGAACAAATGCTTTAAAATGCAGTTGTAGGGTTCTGCTGGTAGAAATACCACTGGTCCACAAACCCTTGTAGCAAGTTGTAGGTTAAATCTCAAAGAAATGCCAAAGAATTGGAAACTTTATTAAATATTTGCGACATCTTCATTTGTTGTCCAATTCAAAGTGTAATTGATAATGAATTTAAACCACAGAATGACTTATGGAGATAAGGGCTTTGAAACTAATACTGGCACTGTCTTTTTGCACCAGGCAGACCGTCCCCTACAGAGAAGAGGTTAATTCTATGAGTAAATATCAAAGTTTTCCCACCTACTTCGTCTTTCACATATTGCAGGCTGACATTTTGAACGCAATACATTTCATCCAATAAGTTTAGATAGGTAGGTATTTACTTTGGCATAACAATGACGAGTAGTGTCACACTCCTGATTTCTCCATTCTTGGGACTGGCACTACAAGGGGTTACGGGCAGTGCTGGAATTGTCCAATTTGTGAAAATCAATTTACTTTTAGAGTGAGCTCGAGTAACAGGGATCTCAACTCTAATTCCATACACTTAAAATAAATATACATGTTCTCCAATATAAATAGTTGTTTCAATGGCAACTTATATCAGCAGGTCCAGTTTTGATTTCTATATTAAATTGAAATGTTCAGTTATGATCCAGTTTAAATGGTTGGTTGTTTAGCCTGCAGCTGTGATGAATAAGTATGAGTTCTACTTTCTACTGAGGCTTGGCTGTGGGTAGATTTCTGTGACCTTCTTTATCTTGACCGTGGCAGATTCATTTTCCTTGTTGTTGTGTCTTGCTCTTTGTTTGAATGCCTTCCTGGGGTTACTATTGAACCAATTTCGTCAGACAACAAGTTCTCAAATGCGTATGACTAGGTTCAATTTCTCATGCTGAGTTATCTGATTATTTTATCATTTATTTACTTGTTAATTTCATTTATTTGCTGCTGTGTGCTCTGTGCCGGTCTTCCTTGTCCCGAAAAGCCTAAGCCTTTTCCGCTTCAGTGCTATAACTCACAATTTTCTGAATTCCAATGTCTTTTCACAAAATTCCAAAGATTGGTAAAAATAATATGTAAACATCCCAAGTAACATTAAAGAAAAAATAAGCGATGAAATTTGAAATGTGTTTCAAAGATCACAATTATTCACAAATATGCCAAGCTAAGAACTAGCAAAGAATTGAATTAATAAATTACCATATTTAAAGGTTCTTCTTCTGTCATAATCTCATTTTGTTTTTATTCACATCTCCTGCTCCATGTACAGGTTTCCTATAAATCTCCATCTCCAATCTAATTCCATCCACCACAATGCTTGTAATAGCCTTCTCCAGTCAGCTACATCATATCCTTTGTCATAATCCAAGAAGCGTATGATCTATATCCCGACCATTCTCGCAGCTCGTCTCTGTTTGTACTCGTACTGTTCCCTTGCCCTTTCTAAACCCATTTGATGTCTGCTCGACTGCCTCAGTCTTTGTACTTTCTTGCTAGTAATTGTATCCTGACTTTTGAGACATGGGTAACGATATCAATGGTCCAGTGATCCTCCTCGCATGCTGTTGTATTTCTCTTCTTTCAATTGGTAATAGGCCTATCAGGTATTGTAACTGATTTTGATGAAGTCTCCAGCCAAAGGCCTACTCATGTTGTTTATCTATCGTACAAGTTGCAGTAATAATAATCGTCTATTATAGCGTCGTTTATAATCCGATTTCCTAAAGTTGTTGGATAGTCCGGTGAATGCTAGTCTGCAGAAAAAAATGTGCAAATCTGCATATTTGGACATTTTGCATAGCAAAATGTCCAAATCGACCCACAAATTCCAAGAATATGGGGAAAATCCCAAGCAATGGTAATACAAAAATTGTAATCCTACATATTCACAACCGTTTGTAATTGATTTGACCTAATATTCTAATCAGACAGCTAAAGCGCTGTTCATACTGCATGCATGACTTGATCTAAATGCATTGCCCTATTCTAATTTGGTCGCTATCCCGTCATTAGTGTGGAAATCATGAATTGATGTGATAGTTTAAATTTACACCTACAACAATGCCTTGTGCAGAAATACAGAACACGATTTAATTAAACTGGCCTAATTATCTTATATGGCATTGCATATAGCCGTCCAGGTGAATTAACGACCCAACCTGACATTCAAATTGTGCCATGCAGCATCTGCAGATCGTGAAAAGTGTTTATACCTACCTTGCTCTAATAAATTATTCCACAGGCGTTGGTTCGGAAATAATTGCGTGCATGTGGGTAATAATCAATCGAGTGACGAATTTCTCTTGGCTTTTCAGACGATCCTGAGCCTCCAATAATTACTTTTACTCTTACAAGAAATTTTACAGCGAGCAAAGTCCCAGCTATGTAGAGCTGCATGGTCCCGAGACAAAGTCTTGGTCTCGGGAATCTGTTGTCTCGGTTTTGGTCTCACATCAATTTCTCGCATTTTTAGGAACTGTCTTGAAGTTAAAGTCTTGTTCTGTCGTGAACAAGCAGTCTCGCCAAGTCTCTTGTAAGCTGTCTTAAATGTCTGGGTATTGTCAGTGTTTATATATTTTATAGAAATTTATACCTATAGTTCTAAGGGCTATTTATATCAATACTTGAGGATCTTATTTTCATCAAATGTAATAGCATTTAACTATGCATTGAGAAACTGATTCATGAATAGTTTATAGCCTTTTATTGAAGATCACTTGTCTTGTGCTATTTTGGACCTAGTGTCTTGGTCTCTGTCTTGGTACTTCACTATCTTGGTTTTAGTTACAAATCTTGGTCTTAGTCTTGTAACTTTAAATTCCAAGTCTTGCATACAACATTGCAGATATGCAAATCTAATATGCCCAAAGATTCTGCCTGGGCAAAACAGCTTCTCGTGACACACTTTTGTTTTAGTCATTCCAGTTTTCATGAATTGCAAAAGTATATTTCACTAGAACATACAATTAAAATTTAAGATAATCTGAAACCTCGCATATCAGTCATCCACTCCATTATGCTGATCAGTAACATCCTGACTTTTCCGTCGTGGATCTATCTTAGACAGCTCTGTATTCACTGTCTTCCATACAAGGGAAAGTGATTGTGATTCCTCCAATCCAACGCTGTGATCTCTAGCACCTCAAATTTATTGACTGGCTTATCATTCAATGCTAAAGTGCCACCTTTTCAACCAAGCTTACCAGGATGCATTCATTTTACCACTTTCTAATTTGTGGCACTGTAAATAACGAACCATGATAGCTCATTACCAGATTTTGTTCCTTATTTGGTATCCTGATGCAGTGCTCATGAATAACTGGTGCCCTGCTTTTATGTAGCGCTTTGTGCGGTTTTTAGGTTGAGATTTCTTGCATAGCATGTTGCCCTGGAGCTAATAAAATCTCGAGCATCTAAATTTTGCCTGATAAATTCACCTGTAACAAAATTCTTGACTTTTGTGTAGTCTCTTTTCACTTACAATCTTGCATCTACTTACAATTACGCATGCATCGATTGTAAGTAGAATGCAGCGGTGTGTGGTCGTTATGTTTTCATCAGAACTGACTGTCGGTGTCAGTAGTTTGATGCCCAATGTGATGCAACTTCACAGTTTTAGAGTTGCAGCATTACATGTTGCGTGCACAAGCGAGTGTGTCTTCTCCGTCTTGCTTCGGACCACAGTTGCAAAATCCAGATCATTTGCCTCCATCTGTCTCTCTCTATGGGACTGACTTTCCTTTTCTGCTCACTCTACCATATTCTTTGGTAGCATCTGTACTTCTTGCTCTCACCTCAAATCTTTTCTTTTCTCTATGGGTGGTTTGCACTGTGAGCACCTCTGACCGGCCTATGCTGTGTGAGGCGTTTTATAAATGAACAAATACCATACAATGCCTGCACCTTGTTCCATCCGGTTCAGGACATGCTTGTGGCAAACAGGTGTTTATAAAAGAGGAATTAATTAATTTGGTGCAAAGAATTAGTCCCAGGTGCTTAGATATCGACAAAATAGGCAGCCATGGAATGAAAACATGCTGGAGCTGCTGACCCGTTGTGCATTTGAATTGGCCTAACGATTTGAATTCAGTTGCTTTTCCAGAACTGAAGAATTTTCACAACTCACTGTTTATGATTTCCTGAAAGCTAAATAGGTTTGATTAAATTAATCAGTTAAAATCAACTGAAACTAGTCAACACAGACCAACACAGACTCATCATTTACTTCTCCTTGGAGCAGCCATAAAGCCCTAACAATAACATTAAATAGTGCATTAGGGTGCCAAATATAGTTACAGTTGCTTAATGTAACTTTCTTTGCATCATGTAAATTTTTCAAAAATGAAGAGGGGTGAAAGCAGGCATTTCTTCAGACTCGCGGTTTGTGTCAATGATAACCACAGCAGAATTAAAGAATGCTTTTAGAACGTCTTAAAAACCTCCATCACAATAAGTTTAAATCTTGTTGGGGTGTGAAGAATGCAATGAGGAATTGGATATGCGTTTTTTATCTCTCTGTGTCTGACCCAGGTAAAGAATTGTTTTCTGGTGATTGCAGTGTATGTCAGACTGTTGTCAGTCATGACTTCTGAAATGATGATGTTGGTAATGACAAATTGATGTGATGATTGTTGTGGTGGTGACGTGTTATTATTCTTACAACATTTTCGATTAGTAATTTGCAACAGTTATTTAATTAATGAATATTATTATTAGTCTTTTGCCTATTAAATATATTTTTTCATACGAATTCTGCACATGATTTATCGTTTAAAATAGATTTTATATTTGTAATCGGAAGCTGGTCACTTCAGAAACTACTTTCTATGTAACATAATTATTCTGAATTTTAAAATTCTACAAGGACATCTGGTCGTTCTAAAGGTTAAATGTGGTAATTATAAGATTAACATTCTCTGTGTTGGATTGTGTCTGTAGCCATTTATAAAACTGACTCATTTCAGATAAACAATGCAACAGCCAGAGTCATGACAAAGAAAATGGTACCCGTAATAGCAGCAGGCGGTGAGCATCAGTATTTTTCAAGTCTCTTGTTCTTATATAAATTAAATTACTATTCTACCAATCTCTGTAAGGACTCCTTCTCAGAAGCTTGTCCTCATCTATATGGTTTAAGGATTTTTTTTCTGCCAATGTGAATGGTAAAAGTATTTAGGAGTGCACTTTGTGCAAGTCTCGGTAGAAGCGCGTCCTCAGATGCTCATCCTCCTAGTTTTGAAGTATCTTTGGGCTAAGGCAGAACACATCTAGTATGTGTAAAATACTTACTCCAAAAGGGATTGTTTGCTGAGTTGGCCAGTATATCGAGCGATATTTGAGGTTTTCATTAAACGACCAATTACTTCACCGTACCTTGGCTTTGGTATCGTATCACTTATCTTACCTTTTGATTGATGGTTGAGGTTTTTTAAGAAATTACCTCACCTTGTCATACAGTTTGTATCATACCACTTATCTTGCCTCTTACCTTGCAATAACTTAGGTATCATACCACTTCTCATGCCTCACCTTGCATTTCGTACCACACGATTATTCGTACAAAGATCGCAATTTAATGATTCTTCAACAACAGCTGTGCTCTGCAGAGTGCAGATATTGTGGCTTTTTGTCTAACATTGAAATCTTCTTTGTATAGATCCAGAAGCTGCTCTCAAGATGATGATGATGGCAACACCTGCAATTTCACTCGCTTCGCTTGGCGGTGGTGCCTACCCGATCGCCACCCGGGGTCGTATACATGCCTCCTACCTGACGACAGCCGCCGCTCTTCGGCACGCTAGTCCTCTTGCCACCGTCGCCGGTTTACCATATGCCACGCAAGTCCACCATCTTGTCTCAAGCCTGGCATTTGTTATTATTATTATTATTTTCTTATTGTTATTATTACTGTTATTGTTATTATAAATTTAGTATCAATCTATTATCAATCTTTTATTATCAAGCTGAGCATTTGTGAGTGATGAAACCTTATTGCTCATGGTGTCCATAGCAACTGTTTCCACGGTGCTGAGTGGTTGTGAGTGATGAAACCTTATTGCTCATGGTATCCGTAACAACTGTTTCCACGGAGGCTGAAACCCATTCTATCAACGTTGCAGGGCAGACCTCTAGTCAAATGGCTTCCACAGCATTCCACAATCAAATACCATTTTTCACTTTCCTACATTAGACATAAATGACAATTTCATATGTTGCAGTGTGTAGAAGACCGACTGAATGCAAACCAGAAGGCTTTGAGATGGGATAAAATTAATGTGGTCTTATTTTGTTTCATTTCCCACAGTGCTGTCTATCAAGATCCGTTTCTGACTGCTGCATATGCCGATCGATACCCGGTTAGTAGTAACTGTAGAATTTTATTAGTTACTTCTATCACTCCAGTGCCTGTCCAATGATGCAGGAGGTATCAGCCGATGACTGTGATAAATTTTCTCATGATGTGGTTTGTATCTCACGACGTTCTGCTTTGGATAAGATCAATTTAAGTTTAGGAAATAAATGCCAGCAAGTGGTTCAATGCTTTAGCAGAGAAGTTAAGTTTTATGCTTGGAATCGTTTTTTAAATGAAAATATTTGAAATTGAATTTGATTAAATTTTATTGAAAAATTAATCTTATAGTAGGGAATGATTATGTCTAAACATGCGAGCGTGTTGATTTTGTAGCAATTCGCTACTGGTTACGCTACGGCTGCGGCCATGGCAGCCACCAGGTACGCGCTACCTACAGTCGGAGCACCTGCACCAAGGTAAGTCATTGTTACCTGTTGATTAGTTTTCCATTGAGGACATTTTTATATATCAATGTTATTATGATGGTTGGTAAAGAACCTGCCTTCCCTTAACACAACAGACTGTTCTGCCATTTTAGATGCCTCATGATTTCTTGTGCTTTTGACAATTCATCGTATAATGTCTTCCATGGGCAATATGAACTTTATGGCTACCTGATACAGTTCAGCAAAATTAGAAGGATTAGCAACAAAGGCAGATCAAGACTATGAAGATTATATAAATGATAGAATATATGTGTATATATATATATATATATATATATATATATATATATATATATATGATTGCCGATGGATTATATAAATGAGGACATGGCATCACTTGGATTAGCACCAAGGCAACATTCTACTTGACAATGTAGATAATTTATTCTTACCCATCGCCAACAAATGGCTCTCATTGGGACCTGATCATGATAATAATGATAGTTCGCGAAAATTTTTCACATATACAATGAAATATGTTTGCTTCCGATTACAAATATAAAATCTATTTTAAACGACAAATCATGTGCAGAATTTGTATGAAAAAATATATTTAATAGGCCAAAGAATAATAATAATATATGGTTTCTGTTAGAGAGCCATGTTTTATAAGCATCCTGTGTTGACTTTCTTTTTCAGTAGAACTTTACAACAAAATATTTTTGCAGTTTCTGTCAGAGTCATGTTTTTTAAGCGTTCTGTTTTCGCTTTCTTTTTCAGTGGAACTTTAGTCGCTGCCAGCTACGGACGTGATATCACGGACCCATATTTGGGACACACGATTGGACCAATCACTGGATATGGGGTATCTGGCTTGTTACTGTCACATAGTTACATAGCTAGTTTTTTATTATGATATTCTAGATGTTTGCCTGACCTAAGATGATGAAGTTTAGTTCCCTTGCCTCCTTTAACCCACCCATTTCCTCTCCCCTATCTCCCCTCTCCACTCTCATTCCTGTTTCCCTTACCTACCTATTATACCTTCCTACTCCCCTTACTTATACATCCTCCTCCCTCCCCTCCCAATATCCTACCCATCCCATTTTTTTCCACCTCCCAGCCTCTCACCTCACGCTTCCCTCCTTCCACTTCATTTCCCATTCCCTCCTGACCGCTGCCACCCTTATCCTCCCACAACGATCAAATGACATCTTTGTTCATATAAATTATTAATTTTTATTAAAATCTTTAAAATAATAAGTAATTATGTTACCTGTAGATTTGCACATGAATAAATTCCTTCAGAACATAATGACAACTATGATAATCACTTGCAAAATGATGACAATTTCGATGATCACTTTCAAAATGATGACAATAATTATGATTTTATTAATTACTAATTACATTTTCAAAATAATTACAATTATGATAATCTGTTGCAAAATGACTTTTACATGATGACTTGTAATATACCAGTTTACCAAATGCCCCCAAATCGCGCTGCACGTAAGATTTAAAGCTCAACGAAACAGAGGCAGACCAAGACTATGGCACTGCCAAAGTGAGTCAATTGTATTATATTCTAAGCTCATGACTTGACCTCACGTTTCCATGTAAATAGAAGTGCTATGTAAACCCTTGAATACTTTGTTGTAGACTGCTCTTTACCGGGGTGCTTACCAGCGTTTTGCACCATACTGAGCCAAAATGAAGTTGACCTGGAGGGTTGACCTTCGACCAGATCTGAATTTCATAGACGACGACCTTCCAGATCGGACCAACCCAACCTGAATGCTTGCGAGAAGGATTCACTTCGCTGTGTGCTGGCAACTTCCTTTTGTTGATTTTATTGGCAGGCGAAATGATGATCCTAGTTCGTAAACAGTTTTGTACTGAAGAGCGAGTTATCAAAATTTTTTTATTGTATTTAGCATCTGATGTTTTTCGTAAATAAGTTCTGAAGCGGCATCACTGTTAATCGTGTTCAGCATTGAAACGTCTTTTGCCGACAGTCGTAAACCTTGATCTTTGTTCTTGGTGTTGAATTTGTTAAAACCTTAGTCAGGAAGGAGAGAGGCAGTCCCTGTGGCAGCCATGATGTGTTAAGTTTTAGAAAATTTGGTTTCTTAGCCTTGATGTACGAGGTTGGGGGGGAGGGGGGTGCAGTCCTTTCCCCTGTTTGTCGCCACTTCTCTCATCACGTTGATCACTCATTTGATTTGCACTAAGATTCATCTAGATCTTTTTAAGGTGTTATTTCTGAAATTGTTGCAAGCAGCTGAGTGTTCAATTTGGTATCGTGGTTTTTCAAAAGAGGTCCTGCTTTTCCATTTGTTTTCTGTACTTAAAAGAATGCTTTGTTCAAGTATTCAATGAATTGAAGTGTATATATATATATATGTATGTGTGTGTATATATATATATGTATATATATATATATATATACTCTGTGTTGATGCTATTGCCACATATATTGCTGCTCTACGCTTGTTGCTAGACTGTAACATGAGCTTGTATTTACTCTATGAGGCTATTGTAATTCATGTTATGTTAAGAGACATTGTCTTTTGCACAATGTGCTATGTTTCGTTTTGATGTCCAACCTTTTGTTTCTCATTTATTTCGTTGTTCCGTCAGATGTCTTGTTCTTGTCTTTTGTTGCGGTTTTGTGCCTGAGCCAAAATATTTCTGAATCCCATGACCACGTTCTTCAGATGTTCCTTCCATGGCACAGGTGCATGGTTGCCAAATGTACATTACCTCACCTTGGTTACCTTCTGTTACCTCACCAAGAGTACCTTCTGTTACTTCCTCTTGGTCACCCTCTGCTACTTCCCCTGTTACTGCACCTTGGTTACTTACTGTTGCCTCACCAAGGGTATCCTCTGTTACCTGGCCATTGGTTGCCTTTGGTTACTTCCCCTTGGTTCTTCTGTCACCTCACCTCATTTGCCTTTTGTTACCACACAATGGTTACCGTCTGTTACTTCACCTAGGTTACCTTCTGTTACCTAACCTTGGTTACCTTCGGTTACTTCCTTTTGGTTACCTTCTGTTACCTCACAAGTTCTACCCTCTGTTACCTCACCTTGGATACCTTTAGTTACTTCTCCTTGGTTACCTTCTATTACCTCACCAGTCCTACCCTCTGTTACCTCACCACGGTTACCTTTAGTTACTTCTCATTTGTTAACTTCTGTCATCTCACCTTGGTTGCCTTCTGTTTCCACACTATGGTTACCTTCTTTTTTACTTCACCTAGGTTACCTAATCTTGGTTACCATTTGTTACTTTACCTTGGTTACCTTCTGTTACCTCACCTTGATTACCTTCAGTTACCTTGTTTGTATCTGTCTTATAATATATTAAAGCTAGAGTCATTTGTGTTGTTGAGATGTTCGTTCTTTCCTGGTCGTTATACTCTGCTGCGTACTTTCGTATTTGACGACGTGTTTCGTATATTATCGAGTCATTTTGACTGTAATTTGCACAAATCTGAGAAGGCTTTCATGTTTGCTGGCAAATTTATTCCTTGATAAGAGGGTTTTGCTAGTAACTTCGAGGTTCATTTAATGGGCAAAATGGGATTTTATGGGACCAGAACTTTGTTCAAAGCCCATCTGGGTTCATAGACTAAGAAGGTGTCATTGCTCTCACAAGATATAGTTTTGGATTGGGTGAATATTATGGGTAGCACTGAAGGATATGCAGATATTATGTCAGTGGAGTTATGTGGGTGGTAGTGGGCATAATAGGCAGCAATTGGGGCAATATGGATAGCAATTGGGGTGAAATGGATAGCAATTGAATGAAAAAGTTAGCAGTGATGTTGAAAAGGATTGCCCTGAGGATTGAAAATCTCTGCTCACTGTTTGAAAGTGAGGCATCGAGAAGAGGGAAGCCGAGGCAACATGACTGTGTTCTCTTGTACAAACCCGTTTGTAACTTCATTCGTTGTATATAGTATGTGGCGACTGGTGCTAAGGACTCAGTATTCTTTCAGATATTATTATCAATTCTTCTTCACCTAGACTAAGACGAAGACGTTAACTGCCGTTGTTATTGTTACTCACTTTCTCTGAACGATTTCTTACGATCGAAGCTTCCAATGTTTGCAATGTGTAACAATCTGATGAACTGTGGAATTTAAACAACGGCGCGTAAAGTCATTCATTCGACTGTTGTTTTCTTTTATTCGCATTTTTCGTCGCGTTTTGTTGTATGCGGTGACCAAAGTTTTTCTTTTTTCTGACGATTGCCGTGGTTTCTTTTCACTGGTATAGTTTTTTGTGGATCTGCATATGTCAACTCTGCATAGGGCTTGCCTTACTTACCACTTACCTTACTTACTGTTTACAATACTTACTGCTACTTAATCTTCAGTTTCTTTAAGTTAATGTAATCAACTCCTGGTTGCTTTTGCATGTTCCTGTCATAAATTATCTTACATTACTTTACTCATCTTTATTTACTTTACTCTACTTTACCTTTACCTAAACTTACTTACCTTTGTGACCCTAATATTATCTTTACTTTATCTTTACCTAAACTTATTTTACCCTGTACCTAACCTTACCTCTACTGTATCTTTACCTAAACTTACTTTGCCTAAGTTTACCTAACCTTACCTCTACTTTACCTTTACCTAAACTTACTTTACCCTATATTCGTATATGTGCATTGATATTCATCAATGGATTTGTTTGCATCATACAACATAAAATCTTTAATTTCGTATTTTGTTTTAAACTGTAGTTTTTTTCTGATATTGCATTTTGTAATCGAATGTATTTTTATTCAAGCCGATGCAGTTTGCAGTCTGTAGACTTCTTTTAACGTGTGAAGGAAGACTTGTGATCTGGAAATACCGCTGTCCTCAGTATATGGGGTTCAATTCCTTGGGCGCATATTACGAGCCGATCATTGGGGTTCGTAGTCGTCATAATCATAAACTCGATAGTTATATGGCAACACACTAATGCTATATGCCGAATTATTCAGGAGTGCAGCGTCAAGTCAGAGGGGTTGTCCAAAGGGTTGTCATGAGGAGGTTGCCAGAGGAGGCAGAGAGGTTGCTGAGGAAGGCAAAGGATTGAATGAGAAGGTGTGTAACAGAAGGAAAAGTTGGTTCCATCTATTCGTTATTTCAAAGAGTTTATTAAAACCTCTCCTGCCAATTGATTGATGACAGTCAAAATTGACCGATTTCCACCATGTCCCTCCGCTTTGGGACACGGTGGAGGGATTTTTAGACCCCTAAGCCTGTAAGCACAGGGCTCAATTCTCCTTCTCTGAGAGGATAGCTGTGTATGCACCAGAAGCAAGTCGTACACGCAACTACTCCTCAGTTGATTCCTGGTCGCTAGATGGTGGCACTCGATAAAGGCGTCATAAATAATAATTATGACTTGTTGCAGGGCCTCATCTGTTCGCTAGATGGCGCTGGTGATATATATATATATATATATATAAATGTGTGTGTGTGTATATATATAATATATATCACTATACTGTTCGCACTCTGACTGCGACTGTATAATTCCCAAGGCTAGATAAAGGAGGAGGGCGACGCTAATGATCTTTTGTATCACACAGTGTCGTTAAAATGAAATGCTACTGATTTACTGAATGGACCGTGTCATGTGAATTATTCTTCGGTCTACTTGAAAAGACGACACTATTCACATAACTTTTACACAGCACATGTTAGCCACTTATTTAACTGGCATATTTCATGGTTTGTTGGTTTCTTACAATGATATTTGGGGCTTGTAGGATGAATTCTACCAATAATTAATAGAGTGTCTTGTTGGCTTCGAATCATGGTAATCATGTTCTGGTTGACTATACATTTTATTGTTGATCAACTATTAAACCCACCGTAGTGTTTTGTAGCCAATGAATTTTTGCAATCAAACCGTTTTTAGCTCAATTTAAGAACTAAATTTTTGTCCGCTTTTTCAAAACTCTTGACTTATTCGACGTCTGATTAATTAATTAATTAATTAATTATCTTTGTTGACTTATTATGTTTATTATTGTTGCAATTTTTTCCTGAGTGCAATATATCGTGTTGTGGTTGGTAGGTTATGTGGCTGGGCGATATAAGACGGTCTTCATTGCATTCATGAAGGTACTATACTTGTAGATATTGATGATGAGAAAGACGTATTTAGCAACGAAGTTGACTGGACCAGTAAAACATTTTAACTCGACTTTGAGTTTAATTAACATTGATGGTGTTAACGCAAGACTCACATCTGTGCGCAATATATATATATATATATATATATATATATACAGAAGTGGCGATAACGGGGATCGAAGGGGATATGTTCCCCACTTATTACAGAGAGGGGACACGTTATACGTGTGTCCCCCACCACACGTGTCCTACCTCTCTCATTGGGTGTACCCCATCCTGTCGAACGAGATCGGCGCCTCTGTATATATATTATATATATATATATGTATATATATGCAATCACACGTACACGTCTAATCGGATATAGTGACCTCGATGGTCCCATTATCAAAATGCGTAAGCTTTAATTGACGGTCCCTCCTATTGGTACATGCAAATGTAGCCTGTGATTATTGACCCATAGTCAAATAATGCAATAAATTGTTTTTGAAAAAATATAATGCCGTTTAATATAACTTTTATAAATGTATGTTTATTATTGATCCATGGCCAAATAAAGAAATAAATTGTTTTTAACCTATATAGGGCGTAATAGTCTAATGCCGTTTAAAAAAAACTTTTATGAATGTAATTCAAGTTCCTGGTCGATCGTGAACTTAAACTCACTAAAATAATGGGCCGTCCACATATTCCGTACACAGCGAAGGGGAGGGGGGGCTTAAAATTTCGGCCATTTTGCGTACGAGTGCGTATGGTGGGAGAGAGGATCCCGAAAATATGTACGTACGCAAATATAATTGTCTAATTAATAATCATGACGTCCACAATACAGACTATGAAAATCAGAACTGTAAACATAATCACAGACTATATTCCTGCTTAATCAATTTTATGTAGCATTAAAACGGTTACAAACGCTTGTGTTGTTAGTGTTTTATTTCTTCATAAGTTAACAAATTGATGCTGGTAAATATGATGCTTAACAAAAATAAATGGTCTGTGGTAAAATCAATGTCTAATAGATGTCTTTAGCTATTTAACCTTTGCAATGGGGGGTGAGGGGGTGTAGAGCTCAAATGTGCGTACGCATGGGGAGGGGGTCCACGAAATGTACGCGATGCAACAGGGGGTCCGAAAATCCGATTTTTTTTGCATACGTAATATATGGATGGGCCCTAAGGGCCTATACGGTTCCTCTCTGTCGTTCATAGTGAACGATGGGATAGATAGATCCAAAGTTTAACATCAGTCTTCGTATGGCAGCAAAGGTCATTGACATCGACGTATACGTTGGCTTTGGAAATGAATCTCTCCGGAAGAGGAGATCAACTCTAGTACAACTGAAAGTCATTCGCAAAACGGGAATTCCCCATGTGCCCTCCCCCCCCCCAAATCGGTTCTTTTTAATGTTTATCCAATGGCTCCTTAAGATTACCTTTGTTAAAATAATTTGTGCTCTCCATTTTTCATATTTCTGGGGGGCAAAATTCAAAAAGTGGGGGGAGGGGCCAAAAAATTTTTTGCGCTTCGCTTAATATTTTCTAAATTATGCCCCCTCCCACTTTTCAATACCTTGTTACACCTCTGCTCGTTACTAGTGAAAACACACAATTCCCACCAATTTTGGAAAATTCTTGGGTCTATCTTGCAGCTCATAGACTGATTTGTAAGTGAATATTTTATTTTTTAAATTTAGTTGAATAAACCCACAGTGCAAATACGCCAATCAGTTGATTTTGTGTGCTGCGCTCTAACGACGTTCAAGGCAAACGTTGACGGAATAGTGCCACCTAGTGAGTACACTAGTCCTAATTTATATACTTCATTTAGCCCCAGAGTGCGGCTGAAAGATCTGGACCAAGTAGCCTACTTATTTTCTGACGCCAAATAAAGACAGGCACACATACACACAATTAAATTATTTGTGTAATCTCAATTCTGTTAATTAATTGAATAATTTTTAGTCTGATTAATTTTAAATTGCAGCAACGTTATTTGTCCTACATCAATGAGCCCTAAATTATGCCCCTCACTTTTCAAAACCTTGTTCCACCTCTGCACCAAACTATAATACCCGCTGATTCGAATCAACTGATAATGCTTGATGCGCAATTGCGCAGGTAATTAACTCACTATGGTTTGGGGCCTCATATAAGCCTTTGCTGTTGCTGGCTTCGGTGACTAACTAACTGACCAACTGAAAGAAAGAAAGACAGACAGAAAGAGCGAAAGAAGGAAAGGTAGATACACAGATAGAAACATACAAACAAAGATAGATAGATGGATAGAAAGACAGACAGAAAGAAAGAAGGAAATAAAGAAAGAAAAGACAGTAAGAAAGAAAGAAAAAAGAAAGTAAGACAAACAGACGGCCAGACAGGCAGACAGACAGACAAAAACGAATGACCGCCTGACTGACCGACCGATTGACCGACTCACTGACTAGGTGACAAATTGACCTACACTCGTAGATGTAAGGTAATCGAACGTATGTCTAGCGCCGATCAATTCAACGGCGCTCTCAATGGGCCAGAGAACAAGAAAGTCTTAAGAAGTCTCAGTAACTGGTGACGTGGGAGCCTGGGAGGACAATACCTGTTCTAGGCGCAAGGAATGAATGAATGAATGAATTAACGAATGAATGAATGAATGAATGAATTAACGAATGAATGAATTAACGAATGAATTATTGAATTAATTAGTTAAATAATTAATTACTGAATTAATCAACGAATGACCGACTGACTCCCATGCTAACCGTTGGAAATAGGTATCATCGGTATTCAAAATAACATCATTTTGCCTGAAATACATTTTGCTATCGCTGTCTTATAAGAAATAAATATAAAATCACAAAAACGCTTTCGAAATCAATCCAGTACAATTTCTATACAGAGGGGTGGCGCCGAAACCGGGAACAGCGCCACCACATGAATCACGGTCTCCCGGTGACGTCATAAGGCGCGTACTGGCACGGTGCCAGAAGCGGCTGCCGCGATGACGCCATCGAGGCGTAGGCATACGATGACGCGTTTGACTGCAGCTGTTTGGCGCGAAACCTCAGCGAGACGACGCCTGACGAATAGGGTTCGCGGTTGCCATAGAGATAAGGGGAAGGGGCGGTCGAATTGGCCGAATGCACGTTTGAGACCCCAGCACCGTAGGGGTACGGGTCAGATACCGGCAGACACACGGACTGTGACGGTACCCCGGGCTTCGATAGGGGCGCATTGAATGCCCACGGGAAGGGGGTGTGGTTGGTTGTGGAGAGGGGCATGGCCGCCATCTTTGTGTCCCAGGGAGGGACGGGAGCGTAGCCGGATCCCGGTGGGTAGAGGACGCTGGGGTCGAACGTCTGAACGAAACCGTTGAAGGGGTGTTGAGAGGAGAGGCCACTCCTCAGGGAGTCAAAACTGCGCTCCGTCTTTCGAAGTTTGGCACGGCGGTTCTTAAACCAAACCTAAAAGAGAAGAAAGACCAGTCAAGCTAAGGTTAAAGGAATGAACGAATGAATGAACGAATGAATGAACGAATGAATGAACGAACGAATGAACGAATGAATGAACGAATGAATGAACGAATGAATGAACGAATGAATGAACGAATGAATGAACGAATGAACGAATGAATGAACGAATGAATGAACGAATGAATGAACGAATGAATGAACGAATGAACGAACAAATGAATGAAAGAACAAATGAATGAAAGAACAAATGAACGAACGAATGAACGAATGAATGAATGAACGAATGAACGAATGAACGAACGAACGAATGAATGACTGAAAGCATGAATGAACGAATGAACGAATGAAC
>OY365816.1:14377763-14395263 GCA_959347315.1 Bimastos eiseni | reverse complement strand
CCGAAGCTTCCGGTGTGCGCCGGCGTCTTATAGGCTTACCTGCGTCTGCGCTGGTTCCCTATCGCTGCAAAGCGCAGTTGAAATCCTCTCGGATCTTCTCCAGTAAATCCTCCTATAAATCCTCTGTCACTTCCTAGACTCCACCCTCGCCTGCGAAGGAGCGCTTCCATTGGCTGGGACCGGGACTCTCATTGGCTGATCGACGCATAGGGCGTTCGCTATTCAATGACGTAGAGATATTTGGGGCGTAGCGTATGGATGACGACGACTTGAATAATTAAGAAAAGCCGTGCTGCTGTGATTTGGCGATGGCATCTGGATAGCTGGTCTGGACTTACTCGCTGTGACACGTAATTAGGCCACTGACACCAATACATATTGATCGAGTCCGACCCATTTAACTGGTTCGGTCTTCAATAACGGAGAGGTGTTGTTTCCAAAACAAAACAATTCCTTGCTCCGTTTTATTAGGTTACTTATTTTCCAAACAAACACTTTCCAGTGATTAATTCAGCCGACTCAATCGTGACAATAGGCTGATGCTTGTCTTAATTGCCGTATAACAGTATTATCCTGTCAGCGAAGCCGCCACGAAAGTATTTAAGCCGGTTCATTGAAGCGTTTCGGGTCAGGTCAACACCTGATCAGTTGGCATGGATTTACGCAACGACAACATTCATTATCTACGTATAATAGTATATAAGTAAGTGAGTTAGTATGTATTTACTTTATTGAACCGCTTATGAATTTACGTCGATGGTCATTTCAAGCAAACCATCGCAGAAGCCTCTATTCCCAGGGGCGTTTGTTTACAGGTAACAGTCCCAGGAGCGTTGCTATGACGGCGGAATGACCCGTCTGACCCCTCTCCCCCCTCTAAACTTAGCGCATATAAATTATACAGCCGAAAACTGCATGGAAAGTGTTTATTACCTAAGCGTGCGTGTATGGCCAGCGTACGTATGTACATATATATGTATGTACATACGTATGTACGTATATATATATATATATATATTTATGTATGTAAGTATTGTTATGTATATACTATATATGTAAATTATGTATGCATTGTATTGCATATATGTATGTATGCGGCCCCTTGCTCTGGAAGAGGCTCTCTTTGGCATTGCTCTTGTTCCTCCGAGTACCTACCTATGGTCCACTCTGACTCTTTCATATTCATCTCAAAACTGTTCTTTTCAGCTTGGTGAGGTCGGGAGTACTTTTGAGTAGAAACCTTGAAGAGGCGCTATATGAATCTTAGTAATGAATTATTGAAATATAGTAATGAATGAATTGACAAGTATATATGTATGTAACTGTTTGGTTTTTCAATTGCTTTTTAGTTGCATTTTATGATTAAGTTGCAATCAAGAGAAATTGCCATTTACTAGTTTGATTTGGTTGCTATACGGGATGTTATTATATATATATATATATAATATATATATTATATATATATATATATTCAGGGATTCGCGTCCGTTTTTGGGATCTTATTGTACCAATAATTAAGTCTGTTTTATGCATTTTGTTGTGATGTATTTTATTTCAATTGGTTGCAATCAAACACTTTTGATTTTGATTTGATTTGTATGCATACGTTTGCATGCATGTAATGCATACAATGTATTGTATACATGTATGTATAATTATGTATGTATGTGTATAATATAAGGCATACATGTATGTATGCATCTATATATATATATATAGAGGCCTATATAGGACCACTTTTCAGGACCACTTCGTATTGGACCACTTTATGTAAAGGTTCACTTTGGAAGATCAGTTCAAAGGACCCTTTTACTTGGGTTGAATTCCCAATGGTCTTGTTATTCCCGGAATTTAAAATTTAAGTTAATCAGCTCATTTAGATTGATTTTAATTTCAATTGTTTTTGGGCAATCCTCAGCAAGACGAGTTTGACTGCGAACCCAATGTTTCCTCTTGAAACCTGGCATACATAATTATAAGAGCATTGCTAGGATCTCAGGATCTGAGACGTTGCTCACCAATTCAAAGTTCACACAGTGAGTTAATCACATCGTAACAACGACAAAAGAATCGAATAAGTAGATTAATTAGATTTGATTAGATTATAGATTGCAGCGGTTTGTTTTGTAGCGCCATCTGTTGATGACTTGTACACAAAAACGGCGGCTATAAACAAATGTCCTCATAACAGTTATTATTGGCGTCGCCCTCCTTCTCAATCGGGCCTGCAGACTGGCACTATCAGCGTAAGATAACAGCAACCAGATGGAGTCAACGCAATTCTCTTAACCCGGAAGGATTAGGATTTAGGGAGGTCATGGAGGAAGAGTGACCCCTAAAGGCGCTATATGAATGGAAGTGTGCTGCATTGACTTTTATTTCCGGTCACGCCTGTGAGACAAAACGTTTCCGGGCGCCATTGAGCTCACGACGCAGCGCTGTTTAAAGCGCCCTCCAGGGACGATAGAGTTTGTCAAACTGAGCGATAATAAAGGAATTCGAAGTGAGCCGCTGTCTATGAATAGGCGAATGTAATCAAATTAAGGCGAAAATGGCGGCGATGTTTGGAACGTTTTCAGCTTTTTTAAAGTGGATGATATCCGAGCTCATCAGATTAATGGAAGAGCTCATTAACAATACTCCCTGCATAAGGCAACAAATGTTCTATTGTGTACGCGTCTGTCTGTTTGTCTGTGTGTCTGTGTGTCTGTCTGTCTGTGTGTCTGTCTGTGTGTCTGTCTGTCTGTCTGTGTGTGTCTGTCTGTCTGTGTGTCTGTGTGTCTGTGTGTCTGTCTGTCTGTGTGTCTGTCTGTCTGTCTGTCTGTCTGTCTGTCTGTCTGTCTGTCTGTGTGTCTGTGTGTCTGTCTGTCTGTCTGTGTGTCTGTGTGTCTGTCTGTCTGTCTGTGTGTCTGTGTGTCGGTCTGTCTGTCTGTGTGTCTGTCTGTCTGTCTGTCTGTGTGTCTGTCTGTATGTCTGTCTGTGTGTCTGTCTGTCTGTCTGTATGCTTACATTTGCGCGTGCATAAATGTGCGCGATATGTGTGTCAGTATGTATGTTTATAATGCTGGAGGGATTTACTAAATTAATGTTCGATTTGAAACAAATGTCTTATATAAATTGTTGCCATTTGCTGCTGATGTTGTTTGATTAAACTGTGATGATGAGACAAGATGATGACGTGCATCTATTCTGCTCCTATTGTAGGCTGACGGTGTATGTGTGCGCGCGCGTGTGTGTGTGGGTGTGTGCGTGTGTGAGAGAGAGGAAGAGAGACAGACAGACAGACAGACAGACAGAGGTGGGGGTGGGCACTGATGCTAATGGACATTTCCGCAAGGGCGAAGCTGTCTATATGAGAGGGGGAAACACCAGTTGTACCAAATTCGCCCCAAAGTCGTGATATGATCTCTCAAATGGAACAGAGACAGAGAGGGAGCCAGACAGACAGACACAGATTACAGAAGCAGAAAAAGATACAGAGACAGAGACACAGACATAGAGAGATACATAAACGAATACATAAACATACACCACGATAAACTGTCAGAATCACTCGCGGATACAGACCGACAGACAGATGGCGGAGAGGTTGCATGGTATAGAAGAGACATATATATATATATATATATATATATATGTATATATATATATATATATATATATATATATATATATATATGTATATATATATATGTATGTATATATATATGTATATATATGTATATATATACATGTATATATATGTATATATATGTATATATATACATGTATATATATATGTATATATATGTATATATATATACATGTATATATATGTATATATATGTATGTATATATATATATGTATATATATATGCATATATATATATGTATATATATTTATGTATATATATGTATATATTTATATATATGGGCCTCGTCCTCAATGCATCCACTCACCCACCAATCAGATTGCTCATCTCTCAGCCTCCGACGTCCGTTCGGAATGGAACTATCCGATCAGAATGCGTTGTCTCATTTCCATCCGAATGACCTTTATGACCCCATTGCCTTCACTGCCACCCCCTCCCTCCTATCACTCTGCCTCTGCAACCCAGTCATGCATTCTAAATGCCGATTAACTGATGACCGATTAGAAGGCGGGCAATCATCGCTCTAATTGCTCCATATACGAGACAATACAATATTACAGCATACAATACAATATAAAAGCAAATATATATATATACAATATAATAACATACAATACGATACAATATAATGGCCTACAATTATACAATACAATACGACAAGATGAAGACAACGATTATGATGAGTCCTATGTCCGAATGTTGGTCGATTGGCTTTTTAAATTGTGATGCCACCTGGGGATGAGACGAGTAAGTTCGTTTCCCGTTGCCTTCCTCACATACAATTGTAGGTGAACAGCTTGTTCAGGTCCGCTACGTAGTGGCTTTCTACCTTTAGGTAGATGCTGTTTAACCCTCGGTGATCAACCAAACAGTGCAATTGGTATTTATAAAGGTAGGTGGGACGTCTGGTTAAAAAGCTCACTAGCGTCGCTCTCCGCCTTCATCTTGACTTGAGACTGGCACTGTCAGAGTGCAAGCGGTGACGTAGTTCATTGGCGATGGCAGTCCTGCACTCTGCACCGCTGACCATTGATAACATAATTGAAATGTTGGCGTCACCATAGATCTAATAATTGAACTGCGTGGCGACTTGAGCACACCATCTTATCGACGCCATCTTGCGCGTTTCCAGTCATTTGCTTGGCTGTGTGTTGTCGATAATGTCGGCAAAAAGCTGTTGTTCTCGTTATCAGAAAACGGAACAGTGAGTGAGGTGGCCCGTTTAGATTGACTTCAAATCCAACTCTTGTCTGTAGGACGCTGCGGTCCCCAAGAGACCTTGACACGTTCTATGGGAACCAGAGTATGAGTGACATCCCAGAAAAATGGAGAAGCGGTTGTGAGCTGCGATAAGTCCTTCAATAGAATTTTAATAATTGCTGTTGAAGCATATCTATTAAGAGATGAGGGACTTGTCTAGGATTGCAGTCAATTTCCTCTATGCATAAATGAATTATTTTATTAAGATACTGAGCTATACGTGTAGCTTCCGAAGTTTGGATTTCCAATTATTTTTATTTTGGCAATTCAACGACTTGTGCATAAGAGTCAGGTCACTGGTTACAAGTCAGTCAGTCAGTCAGTCAGTCAGTCAGTCAGTAGGTCAGTCAGTCAGTCAGTCAATCAGTCAATCAGTCAGTCAGTAGGTCAGTCGGTTAGTCTGTCAATCAATTATTCAGTCGTTCAGTCGTTTAGTCGTTCATTCACTTCATTCATAACTTCATTCATTCATTGCATTCATTTTTCATTTACTTTCATTCCCTTCACGACATTTTCCAGACAGCCAAAGCAGCATTAGTAAACGAAACTGCGTCACAGCAAAGATGATTAGCGTTGCCCTCCGCCTTTCTCCAGACTTGGGACTGGCACTACCATAATGCGAACAGTGTCTGGGTGATGCTCGCACGTGTACGCATCTGCATATTTATATAGAGCCTTGGTAACGTGTAACAGTTCATGTTCTTAACGACGAACATTACTCTGATCAGCAGATGGAGCCAAGGAGTCTGAGGCAGAAGATGAGGATGGCGTTCACTCCCCCTTCTGTATCCGGATCATCGACAGGTCTCTTCCAGGGGATGATTTACGACCCGGTCCCATTCTTCTCCGACTGACCGGTCCGGCTTTACCTCTGACCAGACTGACCAGTGCAGTGGACATAGTACCCCTCGGATATTTATCAACGACACGTCATGTCCGAACGGCGCGTGGTCAGCCGTGTCCAGTGGACGATGACCATCAGGTCCGAGAAAGAAGATGCTCACGTGTACACGCCCCCTCTGCTCGCGGTCCGCCCCTCACTGTGGGGCTTGGGATGCTACCCTGTATGGTCGGTGCTGTTTGAGGGGCGACCGTGGAATGACCCCTTGCTGAAGAACGCCATGCTGTTGCTGCAGCTGATGTTGAGAATGGAAGATGCCCGGCAAAGGGTGTAATGGAAGATGGCACGATGAAGGGCTGGCTGACAAGTGGGTGTGATGCATGCTAGGCATTGGGCATCTGGAGATGATGAATGGATGGATGGATGGATGGATGGATGGACGGATGGACGGATGGACGGATGGACGGATGGACGGATGGACGGATGGACGGATGGACGGATGGATGGATGGACGGATGGACGGATGGATGGATGGATGAAAAGATGAATGGATGAACTGATGGAAGGAATGGAGGATGGTCTCTCATACTGTGAATGTTCAATATTTTCGAGCTTTGCTTTGATTCTTTGAACATGCGCTATATAATTACCCAGGCTAGGCCTATATGAAAACTGTCTGCTGAAAAGAACAGAAACTGTTCTAAAGTCTTCATGTCTAAATTCAGTTGCATCAACTCAAGTTTAGTGGCACCACCTGGCGAATAACTTTACTCAGAATTACGCATGTTTAATTGAATCACTGTGCCAAGTCAGAATTTTATAATAATTTTTAAAAATCGCGCCTTTATCAATTTTGCAAAATTTAAGGCTCTTATGGAGCAAAATTTGATGTGACTAGAAGGGTAAATATAATCAGATTAGTGTGCAAAAAGGTTACAAAGTGAAGTCACCATCTATCTCTTATATCGTGGTCCAAACTACGATTTTTAATCATTCTAAGTTCATTTCAGTTTGAATAAAGGACAGATCATATTTTAACTGTCGTTGACTGCCAAATATCCTTCTGTACGCAGTCTACAGCAAATGGTTAATGACGTACATATCTTTCGGATGGGTCTGTTACAATATAAACTTATTTTGTTTTTGTGTCAAAGTTGAAGGTCGTTGCGGCTTGGTGGACTTCGTAGACGGGAACAATAATTATTTTGATTTAAACTTGCTAAAAGACAATTTAAAAGAAAACGATGGCAAGAAATCCCGAACTCGTTAAAATAGCAGCCACTATGAAGCCCGAAGCGGCTCACAGCGATGCCAATCCAAAAGTCTTTTTTGACGTCATCATCGGAGGAATTAGAGCAGGCCGCATCACTTTCGAGGTAACTGACCGAGGTATTATGATGTTGGTGAGACTGAGTTGGGGTGAAGGTTGTCAACTTGTCAGTATAAAAGTTCTAATTTGAATGCATCTGTTGGCTTTTTGCCGTTGAAAAGGACTAACGGGGTGTTGGGAGAGCACTGATGACCGTGTTTTGACTGGGTAATTAAGCTCTTGGTTATAATCGTATTCATGGTCATCGTCATCATCTTCATCATCATCATCATCATCATGGTTATGATCATCGTCATCAACAACATCGTTGTGGTCATCATTAACGTGATCATTTTTATCATCATCGTCATCACCATCATCATCACTGCCATATAAGGGCACTGTAATTACAATGGAGATTTGAATAATTATTTTATTGTAGCCCCAGTCATCTATTTTGTCTTCGATTATTATGCAGCTTAATTTAACTTTGGGTTTCTTAGGGTATCGGTTGCAAATATGAATCACAATTCCTGATCTTATAATAGTTTGTCATCTGATGCTCATGATGTGTGCTCTAGCATCCCTGTCAGCAATTAACAGTAAATACAGATAAGTCTATGATACTCAGTTTAGTATTCGTCTTGCAAGTTCATGGTTCAAAAGTTGGGGACCTACTAAAACATCCAAGGGGGAAAATTATGAGTGCAGAATGGGCTAAGCCACATTTGCTGAGGCCATAAGTCCCTAATGACTAGGGGACAGTGTCGATCACTGTGAGCTCCTGGAGCCTCCAAAACCCCAGAAGCCAGCACAATTTTGAGCATTTGATGGAAAATGGAGTACATTGCGGGCTCGAGTGCACTTCGCATTTATCAAAATGAATCATCTCGATCTGTGAAAAGATGTGATTATATTATACGTGAGGAAACCGAGATTTTATGTCTTATAAGAACACCTAGAAATTTGGTCAAATATCTATTTGATCACGGTTTTCAGCATTTCATGGTTAGTCAGCTAGTGCAGCTACCTTTGGTTATCCCATTTCTACTGCTTGGGCCATGGCAACTTGGGCCTGAAATTTGTCTATGTCTGGATATTCTTGTAGTACTTGATGTGAGCGTACCGGTTCTCAAAGCAGTTTTCCAGTTTCTGAAATTCATTCTGAATTTAATGGTTGTCTAATGCAGTGGTTCCCAACCTTTTTCGACTAAGGGCCACTTTTATTTAGTACGAGGACATGATGGGCCACAGGGTTAAAATAATTATTTTATGCAATAAAGAATACTTATGTATTAGCGGCGGTTTATTGACATAGACTAACCTCGTGACTAGAGATGTACTAAAACATATATAATTGTTAAATTGAACTTCAGTATAGTACATTTGAAGTCACTTACAGACATCATCAAAATAATTATAACAATTTATAGTAGAAAATAACTATTCTGTCAAATATTCATTTTTTTCAACGTATATTTTTAAAATCTTTTATAGGTCGAGGGCCACTTTTTGAGGCCTGGCGGGCCACTTTTGGCCCGTGGGCCACAGGTTGGGAATCCCTGGTCTAATGCAGAGACAATGGAGTTTAATGGTTTCCCAATGCAGAGACCACGAAGTTTAATGGTTGTTCAGAGACAAGTTCAGACAACGGAGTTTAATAGTTGTCCAATGCAGGGACAACAGAGTTTAATGGACCTTGTTAAATGCAGAGACAACAGAGTTTGATGGTTGTTAAATGCAGAGACAAGTTCAGACAATAGAGTTTAATTGTTTTCCAATGCAGAGACAACAGAGTTTAATGGACCTTGTTAAATGCAGAGACAACAGAATTTGATGGTTGTTAAATGCAGAGACAAGTTCAGACAACAGAGTTTGATGGTTGTCCAATGCAGACACAACAGAGTTTAATTGTTGTCCAATGCAGAGACAACGAGTTTGATGGTTGTCCAATGCAGAGACAGCAACAACATTGAAATATTGCACTCTGTGGTATTGAGCATTTGTATTATTTCAGTTTATGCTCTACTCAGTGCCAGTGATTGAATTGTGGTGGTTAGGAGGGTTTAACCCCTCCCAAATTCATTTTTAAACCCTACCATTTAATTCTAAAAAATTACCTTGGAGTTCAAGAAGAACCCCCAGATCAGCTTTCAGTATGGCATAATGTATAATAACACAGCTCAGAATCCAGTTCATGCACCGAAAACCCAAAGTTACCCTTTATAATTGTTTAGCCCATATACCAGTTTCTTGTCAGGACATCTGGTCATGTGAAAATGCTCAACTCGCAGTTTAAATTTGACGATTCAAAACCTGCTGAGTACTGAACGAAAATTTAGTTACCCATTACCGACGACTTGTAGGAAATCAGATAGATGATTTCAATTTTAATTCAATGATTTAATGTAAGATAAGAACTGTGTGGAATTGAGTACATATTATTCATTTTTTAGTCATTATTTGAATCCCTATTTAAGAACTTATTAACAGTTGGTGGCATAAGTTTGAGGTCTGTCTCAACCTGCTTGAAAGTTGGTGTTCCATAGGTTGGCTGCAATTTTTTATCAGTATACATCTCTGTTCAAATTGCAGCTGTTCAAATTGCAGCTGTAATAGTTGTAATACTGCTGTTATGTTTGTTCCCATCAGTGGCTTGAGCTCTACACACACACACACACGCACACGCACGCACACACACACACATAATTATATATATATATATATATATATATATATATATATATATATATATATATATATAGTAATTTTTCAGTTGCCTGAGCTCTGCATATAGTCATTTGGATATGTGCTTGTTTTTCAGACTTAAATTGACTTCCACTAAATCTTCTTGTTGTTGCATCTGGTGGAAACAATCATTACCAACATTTGTTTTATGACCTCTGTGCCCCAAATACAGTGGACTCTGGTGTAGTGTGGGTTTTTTCTGTCTACTGTTTCAGTTGGGTAGTTGGGTGTAATTCGTTTCCAGACCTCTAAGCTCTGAATTGGTGCCTATGGTTGGGTGCTTGGACTTCGAATCTAAAGGTCACTATGGGTCAGACTAGGGTCAAAGTTGAGGCAATTGTAAGGGTAACAGATGTGCACTGGTTTCTGGAGAACACTTGTACAGCACTTAATAGGAATATTCAGAGACCACAATTAAAATGTGCTGAATATGGCTAGCGTATGCCATAAGATATCACTGTCCTATTTCATCATTTGCATGAACTTGAATTAATTAACTAATTTATTTACTATAATTAATGCTGCTGTGTGTTTTGATTGTTTTAGCTTTTTCAAAACATCGTACCAAAGACAGCAGGTAAGAAACGCATGCCACAAAGATCGATCTATTGTGGAAGTTATAAATCATTTATGTGTTGATTTTTTATGGTTCATTTATTTGTTAAACTTGAATGTGATGTACCATATCTTTATGGATCTACACAAGCACACACACACACACACACACACACTCACACACACACACACACTCACACACACTCACACACACACTCACACACACACACTCACACACACACTCACACACACACACACACACTCACACACACACACACACTCACACACACACTCACACACACACACACACTCACACACACACACTCACACACACACTCACACACACACACACACACACACACACACACACACACGTGCACTGTTTCGATATCTACTTTATCTTGCACAAATTTGTATAAATAATTATATATATATATATATATATATATATATATATATATATGTTTATATACATACATATATTATTACATGTATATATATAACTACTTATATATGTTCATACATCTGTGCTTGGCCATTGTATATTTATTAGGGCTGATAGCTATTAATTTAACTTTAATAGTCAACTTTAAAATAATGAAGGGTTCATTTATAGTTTAATTCGATAAAATAAAAAATTATAGTTACATTTGGCAGATAAATTGATGACATTTCAATAATGATGCTGTTGCGGGTGTTTGTAATCGACCTTATATATGTTTATAATTAATGACTCAATAACTCCCCGCCGCCATTTTGCAATTTTTACTGTTTTTTATTATTGCTTACAGAATTTCGGTACATGTTAGTGATGGGTAGAAAAATTGAAACAACTAATCGTTTAAAAAATTTAATCATTAAAATAAATTAATGATCAATCGATTAATTAATCCGCAGCCCTAATATTTATCTATGGTTTGGTGCATGATTGTCTTTGAATCTGTAGAAAACTTCCGTGCCCTTTGCACGGGTGAGAAGGGGTATGGCTACAAGGGGTCTAAGTTCCACCGGGTCATTCCGGAGTTCATGTGCCAAGGAGGCGACTTCGTGCGGGGCAACGGAACGGGTGGAAAAAGCATCTATGGCGAAAGGTTTGCCGACGAAAGCTTCGTTATTGCACATAGCAAACCAGGTGATTATCAGAACGTCAGTCCGAAATAACCTATACAGATACTTAGAAAGTCTAATAGGTCAGGTGGTAAAATGTCTAATAGGTAGGGTAACAAAGAATCTATTGGGTCAGGTAGTAAGAGTCTTATAGGTCAGGTAGTAAGTCTTATATATGTTATTTGGTCAAGTCTAATAGGCCAGGTAGTAAAATGCCTAATAGGTCATCTGGTAAAATTCTTATAGGTCAGATGATAAAAGTCTGATAGGTCAGGTGATAATAGTCTAATAGGTCAGATGATAAAAGTCTAATAGGTCAGGTGGTAAAAATCTAATAGGTCAGGTGGTAATAATTTAATTGGTCAGGTGGTTAAAGTGTAATGAGTCAGATAGAGAGATGTCTAATAGATGAGGTAGCTGGTGGCTGTCTGGTTGATGTGTCTGTTAGCTATCTGATCTACTGATTGCCAAGTCTGACAGTGTACTGCGTAGAGCGTGCAGTCGAGCTCAACAAGAGAATAGTATGCATTGACCAATTTTAAGCAGTTCCTAAAATGCTCTGATCAATAATTATTCTGAAATCATTTAGGTTTGCTGTCGATGGCCAATGCCGGACCGAATACAAACGGTTCGCAATTCTTCATCACAACAGAAAAGACTGACTGGTAATGCCCAGAAAATATATTACATGACGATTATATAGAGCCACCACTGTGAGACGCTGTGCTAGTCTATATGATGTTAAATGTCATTAACAATAAATATGTTACAACAGTTAGTTAAACAGTACACAGTGAGCTGAAAGAGTCATCAGCGGTGGACCCACACACACGCGGGGAACCAACTAACGAATTTCCGTTGACATTTATGTACAGCATTACATGCCAACATACCAGCACAATGTACATAATATGTGCATGCACACCCCTTGCATACATGAGCTGCTTTTGTACATAATTTAACGGTTTTGACATATCTGCCCACATATATGTAATGTAACGTATGCGGAATGGGAACCTGTCAGAACTCGGTCTGTTCAGTTCGTTATCTTACAATTCGTGTTGTTCGGAATTACTGACGGATGTCCGTGTTGTACAGGCTCGATGGACAACACGTGGTGTTCGGTCAGGTCGTGGAAGGCATGGAGATCGTTCGAGAGATGGAAGGTCAGGGCACGGCTAACGGAGAGACTAACGCTCAGATCATGATTGAAGATTGTGGAGAGATTCACCACTGAACACCCGACCACACGTGATCCGATCGATCATAACTGTGCAGCGGTTGGGAGAAATCTTTGAAAATTGTGAACCAGCCCCGGACTTTAGTCCTGGAAACGCTATCTGTGGAAAGTAGGGTTATAAATGTTTAGAGGTGAGGTTATTTTGGGTATGCTTCTTGGGCTCTGTGCTTATTAACATATGGAATATAAAGAATTATTACATAACATTATGAAACAAATGTATTATTATTATTGTTATTGAAGCTGTCTTGCTAGCTTTTTAAATGACAGAAACGTAGAGAAGAAGCTGAATGTGTAAGACAGGAAGAATTGCATCTTCAGCGAGAGAGAAGAGAAAGCAGAAACAACAAAACATGGTCGTAAGGCAGAACTTGATTTGCAAAAGCAGCAGTTTGATGTTGAGTTAGAAGAGCTGAGAAAATATAGAGAAAATGCTAAACTGGGACAGATGATTGTTTCTGAAAAGGTACGTCAGTGTGACAATGGATTACGTCAACAACAGACTGAAAATAAGAGAAAACAAAGCACGATTTTTACAGCTTGAACCTGAGGAACCGGCTGCCAAGAAGAACTGAAATGTCACAAAATAGTTTGAAACTAGCAAAGTGGATAAAACAAGAGCATTGAAAGAAGCCCAACTAAGAAAGCAAACCAAGCCAAGAAACAGTAGAACAAAAAAGGAAAGAAGAACGAGAAGAAGAGAAAGAAATGTCAAGGAATATTGATGGCAAAAATCAAGAGAAATAAGTTATCTAAAATGTCAAATGATAGCCTATGATGCGGGTGCCATCGTAAATATTTCTAAACGGTACTACGAGAATGCTTCAGCATGAATGCACAGTTTTTGGTCAAATTAATTATTGTTACCATTAACGACTCTTAAGGCTAGAACTGTTCCAAGCGGATAATTAATCTTATACTGGTTTTGACGATTATCAGAAAGTGTAAGCGCAATTTTTCCTCTTAAGGAATCTGATCGATGGAAGACACCTTCTGCAACACACACTGGACTATGAATTTGTTGGAGTTTCTTTGGGAATGATAAATTCAGGACGAATATTTGTTAAACCAATTAATAATGGTGTTACAGATGATAATATTTAGCATAAACCAATTAATAATGGTGTTACAGATGATAATATTTAGCATAAACCAATTAATAATGGTTTTACAACCAGTAAATGACTTTGCTGAACTGTACAGGGGCGTCCAGATAGGAAGGGTCCAGGGGCAAATGCCTTAAAATACAGGTAGGGGGACATTATTTGCGTCTTAGAGGGGAATATCTTGCCTTCCTGGCACTTTGGACCGGGAGGTTTGCCTCCATCACTCAAGGGGGATTGACGCCTCTGGAACCGTACATGTGTGGACAATATTGCTGCACATTCTAATGATTGAAATGTTCATGTACTGTATTTTTTATGCCTTTTTAATGCAGATGAGATTGAATAAAATTACTTTTAAGTTTTAACGGCAAGAAATGTGTTTTGTTAAGAGTGAGTCAAAGTGTATTGGTCGCGTCTCAGGTTCTGGTAAGCTGTAGATGAAAATGAAGAAAGAATTAAAAGTTTTATTATTAGTTCTAACACTCTAGAAATTGTAAAACAAATTAAGCAAATGCTTTAATTCTATTGTTATTGTTATTGTTGTTGCTGCTGCTGTTGTTGTAGTTCAAGATTTCACACATAGACCTATTGAGTGACTTTTTCTGGTTACAAATAGACCTACAAAATTATGTTCCTAATCAGAGTTTGTAACTGATGAACACCAACAGGCATTTGATTTACTTACAGCAACACCTCTTGTAGTCTGCTCTAAAGTTGTTTTACATGTGTTTTATGTTGGTAAACCTTTTAATTTGCTGGCCATATAATTTATACTGCGATGTTAGTGATTTTTTTAGCCGATGTATTTATGGTACGGTTCGATAGATGGCACTAGCGTCTTTTGCACGATAAACTTCGAAGCAATATTATAATGTAGGCTACTGCCTGATTTTAGAATAGAAAAGAATAACCTGTATTAATCTGGAACCACACCGAAACTGTAGGTTGGTAGTCGTCTGAATATTACAGTTAAAGATGTAAGCCTATAGTTTTCTTGAAACCGGTTTTCTGTCTAGCTTGTCGATTCTTCACTGTTTTCCGTGGCTGCATTTTGCGTTATAGGGTCTACTAGGGCCATATTGACCGGCTCTGTCACCTCTATGTGAGTTGTTGCCCCCAATCTCAGATCCACCATTTGCTCCCACCGCCTATCGGTGGGACTGGGCCAAGCGATTTTTAGGTACCTGGAGCGGGTCCGCAATCGACTTATGCAAAATATTATCATCCCTTGTACAAAGTTTTGGCTCATGTCTTTTAAAATATAACATTGCAGACTCTCCGAGACAATCTGTCTGAACATCAATCAGTTGCAAGCATCGGTGTGATTTTATTAAGCAAATTTAGGCCTAATTAAAATTATTTTGGGGGCCGTCCTCGTATTATTACGAAGCCTACGCAGCAAGGGGAAGAGGGTCTCGAATTTCGGCGATTTTGCGTACGGGTACGTATGGTGGGGTGCGGGTGCGGGGTCCTGAAAACGTAGGCTGTACGTACGCAAATACAATTGTCTAATTATGGCGTCCACAATACGGAATATTGAAATCAGAACTGTAAACCTAATCACAGATTATATTCCTGTTTAATCAATTTTATGTAGAAGTAAACAATTTTGAATGGACGTGTTGTTAGTGTTTTATTTCTTCATAACAGTTAACAAATTTAAGCTGTTAGACCTAAATATGATGCTTAACAAAAACTAAATAGCCTTAGGTAAAAACAGTGTCTTATAGCTGTCTTAACCTTTGCAATTGGGGGGAGGGGTAGAGCTCACATGTACGCACGCATGGGGAGGAAGTCCAGGAAATGTACGCGGTGCAATATAGGGGAGAGGAGTTGATTTTTTGCGTATGTGATAAGCTATATGGATGGACCCTTAATGATCTGTCGTCTCGCTTTATTCTGTAGGGCCTGCCTATATCTCGCAGCTCCACGGATGTCTGCTTTGTAATTGTACGAGTGAACATTTTTGTGTGCCTATTATCCAATATTTCAGCAGTGCGTCTGCAAGGATGTAGAATTTTGTTTGAAAAATCTCATGTCAAAGTTAAGTTTATTTACACTCTTTCCGTTAGATTAATAGCCTAATTTGTCTAACTGAAAAAGTAAAAAAAAAGCTTGTAGTTAATTGAATAATGCATGTAGCTTGTTTAGGTCTATATATGCCAGCCCCGCGGTGCACACGGCAATTAGGCCTAACAACCTGGTAGAGAGTGAGACACCGAAGGAGATAGTATATAGGCTTACTTTATAGGATGTTCTCATTGTTCTGGTCGTAATTTTGGATCCAATGTGCAAACCTACAAACTTTCCTTTAAAGCTAGGGGGTTTTCCAGCTATGCTTTGAAGGAGTTTCCATATTTACATAGGCTACTGATGTCAATATCTGTGTTAATCTTTTACGCAAAATCTGATTGCTTTACACTTCCTCTTCTCGCCTGGCCATAACTTTTGACGGAGCCCCAACTATTGGCTTTGCTTTGGCCCACTATTTCACTTGCTGAAAGGGGCAAAGCGTAGAGACCTACAAGTCAGAGCCATAGTCCCGTTCTCAGTAGGTCGTTGACACTGAAGAGGACATTGACCTCAAAATTCCCTTCAAAATCTAACCCGTTAACATTCCCCAAACTTTGCCCTAGCTGTCGCCTGTTGACCGTCATCTACGGTTGAACGCGCATATTGTCGAAACTTCAACAAGCTACCAAGTAATAGCGCTACAGAAATATTCCTAGGTTGCGATTGTGACAAGCAATTTCGTCAAGGTTATGATGCGTGTACCATTACCCTGGAATTTTGTCATTTACGTGAGATATTGTGCAGTTAAATAGTACAATTTATTGAGCATGAAAGTATTTAGCGAACGAGAAACAATGCCAATTTTAACAAGGGAATTCAGCTTCAGACTTCGACGTTTTCGAGAAATGATAGACACGTATTCACTAGAGGGCGTACACCATGGTTGAAACCTCGTCTGTTGATATCTGAATTTCTTATGCGATTTTAATTGATAGATCTGATGAGTTCTGATGATACTTTCGATGGCTCTTTATAAAAATTATTTTGCATCATCTAGATGATGGTGTTAAAAATCATCAGAAGACTTTCGATATAATTATGATAAGTAACTATAGTAGAACTGTTATGCCGTGGGACTCCGTGGCGCAACGGTAGCGCGTCTGACTCCAGATCAGAAGGTTGCGTGTTCAAATCACGTCGGGGTCATACCTTTTCTCTGAAGAAAATAGTTCAGTCAGTCCCATTCTTCCGGCTCTTTTAGACAGGTCACGAAACGCGAGATAAACATAAACATTCTTAAGGTTTAAGAAAAGCTGTAAATTCTTTTAAATGTACACCGAAATACCTATTTCAGTAAGCATTATATTACTGAATATTCGTCCTGCAAATGGTCCGCCAACGATACCCAAAGTACACGACACCGTTTCAATTCTTCTGTGTGTGTGGGATAAGTTTATTTAACGACGCATCCATGACAAGGATGATATGCGTTATTCATCTCTTGCCATGCTCAGGTTTTTATCTACCGACCCCGGTCGAATTACAGGGTGGTAAACCCAGGGTTTAGACGCCCACTCTTGAAGGCTTACTTTTGTTCGCCCTTGAAACCATCGATCTTTTTCGCTGTGCCTTCCAACGTCCTGTCCTCAGCCGCACGCCTACTTGTCTGTGGTTGTTTGGGCGACAACA
>OY365816.1:14285996-14377563 GCA_959347315.1 Bimastos eiseni | reverse complement strand
CAACTAAATAATTATTCTGAAATTGTTTTGGCATTTTGTGACCATAACAATAGCTGACACAGGTACAATAACCATGCCCAGACTGATATTATGTACTACAGGGATAAATTTCAAATGTTGGGCTGCAAGCTTAAGATTGATTGATGCAGGAGTTTGTCTCATTTGGTGTGAAGTCCTGGACAGTATTGGCCTATGGGTCTAAACATATTTACCATCAACTACAAAAAAGCCCCCCATTGAGGTGGTGAAACCATCTCCTTCAACTTCGTATTTGGGCGATAGCGTAATACACGTTATTGTCTAACCAGATGACGCTTATGGTGCGATAGTAAACGGATGATTGTAGGTATTACAGAAGTAGAAAGTAACTGTGTGTTATGACAGCCATGAATGGTGACACCCCATCCCAATCGTCTAAAGCGTTTAAGTCCCTGCTCCATTCCGTCTGTATAAAATCTTTGGCTTATTACATCCGACCCAATTTTAAAAAATTTGTCTTTGGGGAAATTATTTATAAACATTTGATAGCAATTTGAATACAAATTAAAGCGCTGTGTTCGAAATCTCATCCCCCCTCCCAACCGTCACGGGCATTAAAGCGTGGGCAGATAAACTGCTCTCGATGCAGCTCACAGGCTATCGAAACAATTCTGAAACTGGGACAGCAATTGTAACACAATTCGTCCTGTTTAAGTTATGTCACGTCGTTAACCAAACCAGATATGAATAAGCCATTTTATCTTTGTCAGCATCAGGCGTGGGCGTGTCTTGCGTATCAGCGGCCGAGTAATCAAGCTAAGCCGTACATTAAACAGATTACTTGCTCTTTCCAAGAAGCAAACAGCTTGATTGCATGGTCGATATCATCTGCTTTAAGCCGTGATATCCAGCAGAAATATACGCCCGTCACTCCACGACTCTGACATAAATATTCAGTTATCTGTACCTTTGTCTCATAGAATTGTTCAAATCACATTTCATACTTCCTGATAGATTGTTTACCCCATGTTTATGATCGCACAGCCTTTAGGTCTGTAAATTCTTTGGCTCATTGCCGTGAATGAAAAACCAGGAAGCTATAATATATGCCCACATCGATTCGCTGAATTGAAATGAGTGTTAACTGTTTAGTATAATGTGCTGATTATCTCGGGGCAAATCGACACCAACAGTCGCGTGATCTTCCCAAAGATATTAAACACGTTCAATAGTTTCCCAACCACGCATTGAATAGATCTACTTCCTTTCAATTTCTGCTTGCATATATATATACCTAAGCCGCCTAGCGTAAGTATTATTACGAGAGATTAGTCCGTTTCGGAAATCTTTAACAGCGAATTATCAGCATAGATAATCAATCACGATGAGCAAGACAATGTCATGTAGGCCTATAATTATTAAAGTGGATGGTCCTTCAAATGCGGACAAAAAGACCCAATGCTGGTGTCTAAATCTAGACTTTTACATAGACCCTATCATGATATAATGACATGTAATATCGATTTCTTGCCGAATACTGGACGCCGACTTTTGAAGCGCGAAGTGACACCCGTTAAATGAGTTTCCTTTCCAGAGGTTACTGGCACTGATCAGCGATTCAATGCGGTGGCTTTCCAGGACACCATGTCAAGATTGCAAGCGCCCGATAAGCGCCCTACCCAGTGGCCCCAGGACAGATCCGACATGTCAATGTCAATGATGAACAATAACGACAACAGCAATAGTAATTATATTAATAATTATCAATAACAATAATAATTTTAGCGATGCATTTTACTGTATCGTTGGCTTGATTGATGAAATTCTGGACATGAAATAAGAGCTGTCGACAATTTTAACAGAGTCGTGGTTGGCGCATGTGTCTCCGAGTACAAAGTGAGGCGCTTGTATCTGTTGCAAAGTACATCAGGCGATCGCATCTTTCGGCGTTCGATGCACGAGATAATTCGAAGGTAAATATGTTGTTTGGTTCTACACTTTGCCAAATGACGTCATTTGGCATCTGCCATCTACTGAATGAATACTATGATTCGCCACAAAATGACCTGTTGGTGGTTATCACAGAACAGTGGAAACTTCACAATATGCTGTTAAATTTATATGAGCATGAACTGAGTATAGTTACGGATTGACATTATATTGTTTTATTTAAATCTATCAACATCCATCCGTCAGTCGCAAGATGGCGTTTTAAATTTAGCTGTATCACAGGAAGAAGTTCTCGTATGTAGTCTGTGCTCTTGCGTTCGTTATGTGCGGCGCTTTTGGTGGAATTGTCGAAAATTACAGTAAATATACTAATTGCAGCTTATGAATTTGGGTAGAATCAAGGAGACAAAAATCGTCATCATTAAACATGAAAGGTTTTATGTGTACTTTAAAACACGGTTGATCTGTTTGTATCGGTTAACGTGTCGTGGTGCCTTGTGATGTCCTTGGTTTTCAGATTAATAACAGCATTGGAGATTTAGATTTTTTTGAACTTTGTTTTCTATAACATGCAGCTTTTTGGTGTAAGATAAAGGCATGGTTGCACACATTTTTTGGCATTGTTTTGGCTTGCACAGAAATAATATTTTCAGTTGACTGCAGGATTTTTCATTTGACTCAAAAGTAAAGTGTAAGAAACCTAAGTCGTGCTGCATTGTAACAGAGTCGGTAGCAGTTTTAATAGAAAGGTGGGAAGTGGATTTCTGCATAATTAGCGAAGGCGACACCTAATCTCGAGTCGCCCTACTTAGAATGGAGTTCAAAAGATGGGATGTGCTCATTGGAAACGAGGTCAAGGGCGGCTGTTAATGCACGATCGTGTGATATCAAAAACTGTGCTGTAACTTAAACTGGATGCATTGCCTGACCATCAGCTGATCAAACAATGCTGATAAAAGCTTGATTTGCTGGCTGGCTCACGGTTGTCGTGAACACAGAAGTCAGGAATGTTCTAGCAGTTTGTTCTGTGGTGTTCTGTTGTGAGTGCTAATACTGCAAGGATTTGCTCAGCATTCGGTTAGGAGTTTGATGGACCTATAAAGATGGAGATCTGACTTATGATAACAAGGCATATCCTCAGTCAATTATGAGCTAAATGTGGAGTTTTGTAAAACCAGTTAGAATGAAGTTCAGCTTTAAAAGTCCAAAAATGTGAATTGAATTTGATTTGTGACAGCATTAATGGAACTATACTACAAAAGTCTAGTGTCCTTAGTCTGGAATTCCTTTGAAGTGTTTTACTCTGTGACTCTTTAGAAAAGAGCACTTGTATTTTGCCACTTAACTCACAGCAATATTATTAGAAATATCTTTCGCTTTAAAGAAGTATTTTTTGATATTAATAATGGTCATATGTTTGGAATAGAAACCTCGTAAAGTCATTTCACGTTATGTGATGGCTTCTCTGATCTTGGTCATCACTAGAAATTACTTTGCAGGTTGCAACATTAAAGAGTCCATAGTTTTAAGAATATCTTACAAACTTTTAAACTGTTTCAGCCACTTTTTCCTGAGTCTGGTGTTGCCGTCGCAGAGAGAAAATGGTCCTAACAGAAGGCGCCAAGGTCGCTGTTGCGGCATGCTTATTCGGGCGACAAATCATCAAGGCGTTGCTGACGTACATCAGTGAGAGCAAGGCACCGAGCGCCAGCCAGCCGAAGGGTACTGGGCTACGGAGAGACCTGCCGGAGAAACTGCCATCTGTTGTCGACATCAAGCGTGCTTTGCCACGGGAATGTTTCGACCCGAAGGTTTCGACGTCGATGTACTATGCTGTGAGAGACGCTGTGCAAATCGCAATCACGTTTGCGGTCTTCTTCTACCTTGATGGTCTCGTGCCATCTCTGCTTGGCAAGGTTCTGTTGATGCTTCTGTACTGGGCGATTCAGGGCACGTTTTTCACGGCCGTTTTTGTCGTGGGTCACGACTGTGGACACGGCTCGTTCTCGCACCATCCTATGGTCAACGACATCGTGGGAACCATCATGCACGGCTTCCTCTTGTGTCCTTTTTACATGTGGAAGGTGAGCCATCGACATCACCACAAGAACAACGCAAACTTTGACAAAGATGAGGTTTTCTACCCAGTCAAGGAATCAGAGCCTTGCACCAAGTCCAAAGTTCTGCCGTTTTTCGGCTTTGGTACTGGTTGGTTTGGCTACTTGGCTTTTGGTTACAACCCTCGCCCCGTAAATCATTTCAACCCTTGGCATTCCATGTTTGTTGGGCACGTGGTCGGTTCTCTTTTCTCGCTTGCCAGTCTGGCCGTGATGTCATACTTTCTCTACGTTTTCTACCTTTCGTTCGGCTCTCTTGCCCTCATCAACTATTACTTTGTCCCGCTCTTCATCTTTGCCAGCTATTGCGTCATCATCACCTTCCTGCATCATAACGAAGTGAACACTGCCTGGTATGCGGACAGCGAATGGGATTTCGTCCGTGGCCAACTTTCCACGATCGATCGTCACTATGGATTTGTTCACGACGTACTCCACAGCATTGGTACGCACCAGATGCATCATATGTTCACAAAAATTCCGCACTACCACCTGGAGTCAGCGACACGGAGCTTCAGACGGGCTTTTCCCGAACTGGTTCGGATCTGCGACGAGCCAATTCTGCCTTCGTATGTTCGCATGTACCTGAAGTACGATAAGCAGTCAGTTATTGATGACAACACTAAGGTTCACTATTACGATTAAAGAACCTCTAATAGGAGATGAATTTTGTTGTGACTTTAGAATTATTTAGCTGGAGTGTATCTCCACAATATCGATGAACTCTTTAAAGCTGTCCAGAACCTAGTGCCTTAGTTGTTTCCCTGAAAGTCCGAGGTGACTAAGATAATCTTAAGAAATGCTCACCATAACACACTTGCCCTATGTACATTTTAGATTGGAGGTTTCAAAGTATAGCTCACGAACCGTTGACAATATGTAATGCTTCAGTTTTGGCTTGTGACCTTCACCTGTGCTTTTTGTATTTAACAATCAGTACCTTTTCTGAATTATGTTTTACCTCTGAGCAGTGCAAGTAGTTCATTTATAAATATGCAAATATGGTCAGTTTAATCTGTATGCTACACGCATGCCATGATTAAGCATTTTTGCAATCAAGTAAGAACCGTCTTGAGTTTCATGTAGTTTGCCTTTGTAAACCACAATCTTAGCTAAAGACATCGAAACCAAGCATTTACATCAGTGGTTCACATAGAAGTAACCCACCAGATGGTTTTCGATGGCCCGTGATGGCGTCGAACCTTTCTTGCATCTAAAACCTTTCTAGCTATACGGCAGTGAATTTTAATTAAGTCTGTTAAGTAATAGATGGTCAGTTGGTTAGAGCACTTAACCTGTAACCGAGGCGGTTGCTTGGTAGGGACCTTGAGAAAGTCGATCACTCGCAATTGCTCTGAGACATTGATGTTCTCATGTAAGGTGCTCTTCAGACTTTGAAAGGAGGGCAATGTGAAGAAACCGCTATAATGAATTTTAATTTACAGCTGAGTTTAAAGCTCGATAGGGGTCATTGCATAATTACGTAGCGCTGAAAATGGCAGTTTTTGACCCACCAACCCTGTAACGCATCGTAACGTGTTCATGAACCTACCCTCTGAGCGTTACGTATTTATTTGAACAAAATCCGTGTAGTTTTACTTGAGCCTAATAGAGTCCCAGGTCTCCAAATTTCACCTCGATCAAAGGTAGATAATACTCAGTTTGAATTTCGATTGAACCGCCGCGTGTAGGCTATGAGGCTAAACGCTAGTTTAGTGCACATTTATATGCCAGGCCTAGGCTACTAGCCTCATAGGCTGAGAGGCATGCTCCCAAGACGTCTTGTGGCCATTCCATAGCCTGCCTCTAGGTCAGCATGGCAGGCTGGCAGCACAGTTAATAACCGATTAGGCCTATTAGCATTGGCAAAGAAGTCTGGACATGAATTATCATCGATCTCGGTATGTCTAACTACTGCTAGCCTAGTGTGGCGACGTGGATCTAGTGTCATAATTACTAGTCACTGAAAAAAACCTTCAAAATTAGACTTAAGATTATGCAAAATGGCAATGGAAATTACACTGCATATTAAATATGATGTTTTACTTTACACATAAAACTGTTTATTGCTTGAACAATAATAATTCGTCGATTTTCTTCAATTAGAAATAGCAATGCATTGTAAATACAAATTTTGTTACACCTTTGTCGCTAGGTAGCCAGCCTCCACGGACGCCATGTTTGGGTACACAACATGTATAAGAAGTTTCCGGACCAGTTTATCTATTTGGTCCTTGGACGCCCACATAGAGTTAGTTAAATTAGAGTAAGCCTATTTAAACTTTATAGAGTTTATATATTTGGCACATATTGATTTAAAACTAAAAAACACAAAGTCATGAGACATATATAAAAAATTAAATGAAGGTTTGTAGTACATTATAGGACTTGTTTACTACATAAAAAATATAAGACAAGGCTCGCAGATAAGTTAGAATGTCATTTATGGACGACCTCTAAAAATTACTGTTTATTAAGTGAAGCTTTTTATATGAGTAAAAATGTTTAATAAAATTACGTATAGTGATGTTTGATGTGATGTCACATTTCTTAGAACCTCCCCTCCTCACACGTCACAAATTGAATGAGTGACCCCTCCCCATCCATCCATTTATTCATCCATCCATCTAATTTATTATGTAGCGCCCTTCAAGACAACTATCGGCGTCATTCATGGACGGCCCCCAAAGGGGTGCCAATTCTGTAGTTTGTCCTCGGGTGCAAAATACCCTAGCTACGCCTCTGCAGATAAAAGAACCGCGCATTTTCGCACGTGCAAGTAAGCGTGTCTAGTTTTATCTGTAATGTAAATCTTCGAGAATCCGCGCCATGGAGACCAACTTATTCACGAGCGTGCAACGCTATTTAAATCACGCATGGATGCAGCATGCAAGTAACGTGATTTATTCGTCCTGTGTGGCGCTCGTTCAATCTTCCAACAGCCGTGTCTTCCTTCTTCCCTGAGCAGACGATACCTCTCTCGGCGGCTGCTGCAGCCCAGCTGTCCGTTCCAGTTACAGATAGTTTGCTGTGCCGTGTGCTACATGAGTGAGGTAGCCCTATCGGAGAAGGTAAGGATCGTGAATCAAATGTTAATTTAGTACTTCCCATCTCTAATCGGATAGGCTGCTTTTAAAGCTATAGGGTTACGGGGTAATTGTAGCATTCGACGAAGGTTGGTTTGAAGTTGACTCGAGAAGCGCATTAAATCGCTGTGCATTTCAATGTTAGCTTGGCTCTTATGTGTTTGTATTTAGCAGCGTGAGTCGGTTTCGGCGATTATGCTCAGATAGGATTCTAAACATTTCGCCATCTAGCGAAGGCTGCGTATCATAGACGAAGCAGACGAACGGTCCCTTAATGAATCCAGTCCTGAGGCAGCCATGTGTATTTGCTGTTAATTGTTAATATTATTATGTTGTACGGCGCCCTTGTAGTAGTTAGGGCTTCAATTACGGCGCCTTATAAATCGGCGTTGTCATTATTATTATTACGATATATATATATATATATATATATCTTCGTTTAATGAGAAATAAACTGACAAACCGCAAATTTATATATCGCCACTCAGAGATATACTCACCAGCGGCGACTCTTCCTGGTTTCTACCAAACCATATGAAGCCTTGATCGAACATGGCTCTCTGGGAGATCAGACGTTGAGATGTTTACCTTGAAGGCTAACTGGATATTACTGGCTGATGATTATACGATCATTATTCGGTGACGGCGGCACAGAGCAATAAAATTCTGAACAAGGTATTTGACTTGTTAAGTATTTCAACCCATCGATGGGGGAGGTCGCCATCTATAACCAAACCACAGATTGAATGACTTCTAACAAGGGATTTGCGGTTAACTGTTCACCAAAATGTTTTCAATGTTTGCACAACGAAGTGATTGATTGACGATTGAATACCTTTAAAGGGACAAGGCATTTGATTTTCAAATCAGTTGGTTTATTGCCAAGGGCGGACACATCATTTGCACCTGGAGTTTCAATTAAACGTTTTGTAGCTTCTGTTATTATAACACGGTGTGAATGAATTTGAAAGTTTGCGGTTAGCGTAAAAGACTACAACGGTATGTTTCTCATTCTTAGCTGCAGAAGCTTTGAACGGGTTGATATTAGTGGTGGTGGAAGTGATGGCTTTGAAGGGGTTGATATTAGTGGTGGTGGAAATGCGATGAGCGATGACTGAAGTCGTTATGGTGGTGATGATTGAAGCGGTGGTGGTGGTGATTGACGGGGTAGTGATGATTGAAGCGGTAGTGATTGAAGTGGTAGTGTTGAATGAAGTGTGGGTGATTGAAGTGTGGGTGATTGATGGTGGTGATTGAGGTTGTGGTGCTGGTAATGGCGGTGCAATTTGTGCTCACGTCGGTCATGATGAAGGTAGTGAAGATGGCAGAGGAGGTTGTCATGATGAGTGAAATGGTCACGGTGTGTTGGATGGTGGCAGTGCGGTGAATTTGATTGTTGAAGAGTAGTAGTGAAAGTGGTAGTGAAAGTGGTAGTGAAAGTGGTAGTGAAAGTGGTAGTGAAAGTGGTAATGAAAGTGGTAGTGAAAGTGGTAGTGAAAGTGGTAGTGAAAGTGGTAGTTAAAGTGGTAGTTAAAGAGGTAGTTAAAGAGGTAGTTAACGTAGTAGTGAAAGTGGTAGTGAAAGTGGTAGTGAAAGTGGTAGTGAAAGTGGTAGTGAAAGGGGTGGACGTGGGTGCACTTATGGTAGTCCAGCCTGACCATTAATGGAGAGGGCAAGAAACAGAATTTCACCACTTCCGGTCAGCGCTGCAAACCTAGGCTAGTCCAGCGAATTGGGTGCAGATGCTCCACCTGGTGAGAGTTATGCATTTCCAGATTTAATGTCTTCATCGACAGATTCATGTCCGTCTTATTAATATACAGAACCACAATTTGCCCATAGCGCGCGCACACACACGCACATACAATGCACACACGCATTATATATATATATATATATATATATAAATTTTAGGAACGGTGGGTCTAAACCCTGTACTTTGGAATAAATCGCTCATGGGCTATTAATATGAAATTAAACATTATTTATATTTACTATAATATTCAATGATATTCTCTATTGATTCATAATGAGTGGGTAAATATTTGAGTGAGTGAACGAAAAAATGAGTATTCAGACTTTCCTGTAGAGCCATTATATTTTTGTTCTTGGGTCTGCTGCGTTTGAGGTGTTGCTGGTCAAGTGCAAATTCTAGTGCAGATAAGAGTGACACCTGGCATATAAATATATATACATACATACATTTACAAATATATATACATACAAATGTACTTAAAGTTACACACATACATTTGCATATATATATATATATATATATATGCAGAGATTACAGAGTAGTGCCATTGAGATTGTGAACTGCCACCTTGGGGTACTAAAACGGCTTTTGAAGCAGATAAACCTGGTTGCGTCTTTCCGTCGGCCTAAGTTAACATCCTGTTCAGCCGCTGGAACTTAGAGAATCGTATTTGGCTTTACGGAATCCAGGCTACACCTCTCCCCATTGTGTCAGATAATGCCAGTCCCAAGCCTGGAGAAATTAGGAGGGCGAAGTCAACAGCCTCTGCCAGCCATATACAGGATATCGTTTATTCATTCGTTCATTCACCCGGTAATTCGCTTACTGTTCCATTCATTATTTCATTCGCTCACTCTCTCGCTCGTTCAGTAATTCATTCATCTATTCATTCATCAATCTATTTATTCATCGATCCATTCATTCATTTGTACATTCATTCATTTATTCATATATTCATTCATTCAGTCAATCAATTCACTGACACCATTCCCAGGTACTCCCGTTGCAGCGAAACCCGCTGATACCAAGCGTATCCAGTTGGGACGCCTCCCATCCCTGGGTAAATTCGCCGCCCCCTCCCCAACTGATTGGTGGAGGAGCATTGCATATTCGGAGTAGTTTACTATGTTCGCTGGTCCTACAGATGGCGTAGTTGGACGGTTGTGTGGCGTAGTAGAGAGGGTGACCTCTGTGTGGGGTTTGCTCTGTGTGGAGAAGATCAACAGGAATATTCTCCGGTGGCGATTAGCAGGCGCTGAATGGAAATCGCTCTAAGCGATGTGTTGCTACCAGCGGTCATAAACAAACCGTTTGCTATAGCTTTTTGACTTGGGAGCGGGGAGCTATTGGGGTAAAAATGCGGTGGAAGCCAATGTAGGTAGGTGGACATTGTATTATGCATGCATGTGTGCGTAGGGTAAATATGTAGACTATATGTGCATACATATGCATCTATACGTTGCTTGCATTTATGTTTGTATGTTTGTGTGTGTGTGTGTGTGTGTGTGTGTGTGTGTGTGTGTGTGTGTGTGTGTGTGTGTGTGTGTGGTGTACGGATGAATGAATTATATACGCGAATGAGACTTATTTTTATTTGTCTGTGACTTAATGTGAGTAGGATTTCATGTTATGCGATTTTGTGCAAGAATCATTTTGTCTATTTGCGTTTTAAATGACGGTTTAATAATGTCACAGTAATAATAATAATGAATATTATTGTTATTATAACAATACAACAACAACAGCAACAACAGTAACGATAACGATAATGATGATGATGATGATAATGACGATGATGACGACGACGACGACGATGATGATGATAATGACGATGACGATGGCGATGGCGACGGCGGCAGCGACGACGACGGTAATGACGATGAAAGTGTGTACGATTTGTTACTTCAATTTGTTTGCTTCAATTGGTTGCTGATTTTGGAATTTTAATTGTTTGACTATTGGTGTTTGTGGTTAATGTTTGTTTATCTTCATCTGGTTTGTGTATCATGTCGGTGGAGACTGGTTCACTGTCAGTGGAGACTGGTTTACTGTCAGTGGAGACTGGTTCACTGTCAGTTTAGACTGGTTCACTGTCGGTGGAGACTGGTTCATTGTCGGTGGAGACTGGTTCACTGTCAGTGGAGACTGGTTTACTGTCAGCGGAGACTGGTTCACTGTCAGTTTAGACTGGTTCACTATCGGTGGAGACTGGTTCACTGTCAGTGGAGACTGGTTCACTGTCAGTTTAGACTGGTTCACTATCGGTGGAGACTAGTTTACTGTCAGTGGAGACTGGTTTACTGTCAGTGGAGACTGGTTCACTGTCGGTGGAGACTGGTTTCGTTGTTATTCAGTAAATTCTTACAGTCCATTGATTGAAGTGCTTCCAAGTGTGTGTCTGTGCGAATGTCTGTGTTTGTGTGTGTCCATCTCTGTGTGTGTGTCAGTCTTGAGTATTTGTGCTTGTATGCTCGTTCGTATGGTTAGGTTCTCTTGTTAAGTGCATTTGTATCATAGGCCTTCATGTTAGACGTTAATTGCCACATAGTGGTCTTACTCACTCACCTCTTCTAAGCTAAAAATTCCAATCCTACCAATGAATGATTTTCATCTCTTTCAGGAACGATTGGTTGCCATGGCAGAGAAGTTTCAATGGTAACACTATTTCGTCAGATCTCCTTCATTCCGATTGGTTACGAAATTCGTGCTATAATTTCGAAGGGAGACTTTCTAAGATGTGATTGAGCTGATCATCCTACGCCATATCCGGATCAAACAAGAGCGCAGTCACTGGACAAAGAGTATCTTCTCTATTCTTGCAATTTTCGGAATTCTAAATTTATTGGAAATTTTTAGGATTTTTTGTGCTGACAGATGATTTTGTGGGCGATAATAAAAAACGCCACACAAATCAGAGTCGTTATTACAACAATTTCTACTATAGTTAAATTGTAGGCCAACACTTAAGTTGAAGAATTTCATGCGAGATTTGATGTGAAATGATCGCGTGATCGGACGGACAATTAGGTTTAATATGTTAAAGAGATCTTATAGCGAACGGGGTCACTCGGCCCACGTGAGGGTATTTGGGGTAAAAGTTTTGCCGTCAACCTTCCAGATGCCCCAACTTCGGGTTACTGGCTTCGACGTTAAGAATCGGCTTCCAGAAGATTCCACCTGGAACGATATTTCCAACGGTCTACCATCCGATCACTACCAGGTGTCCAACGGGGACGCGAATGTTCGACATGGAAAAGGAGTGCGTGGAAATGGAAAACCCTCGGCCGTGGAACGCTATATAGATTCCCACAGTTTCGACGACCTTGACCTCGAGGAGCTGACGGAAAGCGAGCGCGACCTCAAGATCGACTACGAGCTCAATCGTGCGGAGCACAACATCAAATCGGCTTACGAGGTCAGTCAAGCGGAGAAGAACAAGAACTTGCTGGAGGTGGCGGGACTGGACGACATCCTCCAGATGTGCACGGACTATGAACAGCAGCTTCAGAGGGAGAATGCGACGCGTCAGAGCCTCGTGGAAAAGAGAAATGCCTCTCGACTGTGCAACATGTCGAAGATCAAGACAAACGGATCGCTCACGTCCCCCATTCACAGTCGCCGCTTAGCCGCCCTCCCGTCGGAGCGCCACTGGGACTGGCACCTGTTGCCAAGGGCGGATTGTAGCGTTGGAGGCGCTCATCCGTTGTCGCTGGATCGTTCTGCAGTGGAACATCCCACGGACGGCGAGTGGAGTAACGGAGAAGAACAGCTTTCATCGACTTCGTCGTCAGAATTCCTCGACAAATCCATGTCCGCGGCGAATCGCTCTCAGAGTCTGTACGAAAACGACGAGGTCTTTGCGACATTCCAAACAGGGCCCTCAGCCGGTTTTAACGGCGAAGACGCGCTTCATGATGATGGTGAATTTCCTGTCCACCAGCCGTCTCTGTTACAGCATTTGACGATAAGGTCTACGGCGGAGACTCTACCCTCAAGACGACCCTCACAGACCGCGCGTTACTCATCTGACGACGACAAACCTCAAGTAATTGACGACAGGAAAAGAATATCTGGAAACCAGAGATTGAATCTAGAGTTGACGGTGAGTGTTTTAGCGTTTTGATTTAGTTTCCGCTGTCGATGAAATGTAGCCGGTAATGTGACGAGGGCAGTTCGTGTGGCGCTGTGGGCCCTAAGAGGCTATACCCGGGATTCTAAACAGATGTTCGTTAGTTCATGTTGTGTTTCCTTGTACAGACAATTGCCCTCTGGATAGATGAAAAGAGAGATAGATAGGCAGAGATAACGATAACGATTACGATAATTTTATTGCAGCCAAACCAAATCAATTGATAATGAAGGTGTGACATAATAAGATTAAAATAGGAAATTAATTGTCATTGAACAATGTTAGGTGACAAGGGATATTCTCCCGCTGACAGGGACAACCATGACATTATATAAAATATGATAGTGATATAATGGGCGCAGTCATATAATGTAGGCCTAACGAGTAGGCCTAAATATTAAATAATAGGCCTATAGCAATAAAAGTTAACTAATCTTAACCAAGCTGAACTAGCATCAACTAGGCTATGCATCTTTCATTGCCACAATTGGTCTCAGACAGACAGACAGACAGACAGACAGACGGAGATAGTCTCAGACAGAGAGCGGCTATAGAATGGAGTTCATTGTTCAACTTTCCTGATCACTGAACCTAACCGAAGAGGTAATGAATGAAGGAGTTGTTTGAGATATTTTTTCTTCAAGAGAAACCTTCAACCTCATTAAAGCGTGTTCAACAAAACGGTCGATTGTGTGAATTTTCAGTGTGATCTAGATTCTAGAATAACACGGCACTTTGAAAACAGTGATATTTACAAAGTTTCGTCATTGTTCTTTGTTGAATGCGCATTGCCCCGTTTGGTGACAATGCCCCCTCACTGTGCACGACTACCTGTAGGGTGTCACGGAGTCATTAATCAAGGTAACATTTTAAAACGTAGAAGGCCTCCCTGGGATTACACTTGGGGTGACCCTCTGATTCGGCGCTGCGCTGCGCTCGTTAATAAGTTGGTTCCCTGTGCTTGGCTTTCGAGTGGCGTTTTGGAAGTTTGGAGATTACGATTACGAAGGAATACGTAAGAAAATGAACAAGTTCTTGTGCACGATAATGTGGGCTAGTGTTTCATGGAGTTGTTGGTGGTGTTGATGGTGGTGGTGATGGTGGTGGTAGTGGTGGTGGTAGTTTGCATGAAAAAAACCTGATGGCGTGCATCTATGAATGTCTTTAATTAAATGCAGAAGTTGACAAAGATGAAGATCGAGTCGTCTGAGCGAATTGGAAGAACGAAGAATAGAATAGTGGAGATCGATGAACTTCAGGAAAAGGTCATCCAAGAGGTAAAGAACGAAATTAGTCAGTCAGTCAGTCAGTCAGTCAGTCAGTCAGTCAGTCAGTCAGTCAGTCAGTCAGTCAGTCAGTCAGTCAGTCAGTCAGTCAGTCAGTCAGTCCAGTCAGTCCAGCCAGTCAGTCAGTTAAGCAATCAATCAATCAATCAATCAATCAATCAAGCCATCAATCTGTCAATTGTTCACTCAATCGCTCTCTCGATCGATCACCAAATCACCAACACACTCATTAACCAACAATTTATTCTTGTTTTATATTGCGATCGTATAGACCTGAATCATGATAACGTTGACCTTGTTCATTTTTGAGTGTTTGATTGATAAAGATCATTCACATCCGCTTGCACATTGAATGGACGCAACAGTATTTAGGGGAAAGGACAATGCCAGCCAGAGATTTAATCCCATGAAATAAGCCATCATCGGGACTGGAACCTCTAGCACAGAAACGCATGAAACACAGCGTATACGCTCTATCTGATGTAGCTAAGGGAGCGATAATTGGTGATCTATGGCTATTGGTCACCGATGATTGAGCAAAATGGCGGACAATGACTCTTAGGAACTCCGTAGTCCCTACTCACCGAAAGAGCCAGGCTTTTTGGATGAATGACTGGCCAGGAATTTGAATGAATGTGAAGGTGGATGGATTGAATTAATCATGGCCAAGACGGGAAGAGTGTGCGATATCATAGTCCTGTTACTAATGCCATATCTTCTAATGCCATGACTTCTAGTACCATGGCCAATAAAGTTGTCGCTGCTATTGTCATTGGACCTAGCAAAGCCATAGCTATTTTTTCTCTATTAATTCTATTTCTCTTGTATTCATTCCATTTCTATTCTATTCATTCCATTTCTATTCTATTCATTCTATTTCTATTCTATTCATTCCATTTCTCTTCGATTCATTCTATTTCTCCCCTATTAATTCTTTTTCTCTTCTATACATTCAATTTCTCTTCTATTCATTCAATTACTCTTCAATTCATTCTATTTCTCTTCTATTCATTCGATTTCTCTTGTATTCATTCCATTTCAATTCTATTCATTCTATTTCTCTTCTATACATTCTATTTCTCCTCTATTCATTCTATTTCTCTTCTATTCATTCAATTTCTCTTCTATTCATTCAATTTCTCTTCGATTCATTCAAATTCTCTTCAATTCATTCTATTTCTCTTCTATACATTCAATTTCTCTTCGATTCATTCAAATTCTCTTCAATTCATTCTATTTCTCTTCTATTCATTCTATTTCTCTTCTATTCATTTTATTTCTCTTCTATTCAGTTCATTTCTCGTCTATTCATTCTATTTCTCTTCTATTCATTCTATTTCTCCTCTATTCATTCTATTTCTCTTCTATTCATTCAATTTCTCTTATATTCATTCAATTTCTCTTCAATTCATTCTATTTCTCTTGTATTCATTCCATTTCAATTCTATTAATTCTATTTCTCTTCTATACATTCAATTTCTCTTCGATTCATTCTATTTCTCCTCTATTAATTCTTTTTCTCTTCTATTCATTCAATTTCTCTTCGATTCATTCAAATTCTCTTCAATTCATTCTATTTCTCTTCTATTCATTTTATTTCTCTTCTATTCAGTTCATTTCTCGTCTATTCATTCTATTTCTCTTCTATTCATTCAATTTCTCTTCTATTCATTCTATTTCTCTTCTATTCATTCTATTTCTCTTCTATTCATTTTATTTCTCCTCTGTTCATTCTATTTCTTCTCTATTAATTCAATTTCTCTTCTATTCATTCAATTTCTCTTCGATTCATTCAATTTCTCTTCTATTCATTCAATTTCTCTTCTATTCATTCAGTTTCTCTTCTATTCATTCTATTTCTATTCTATTCATTCTATTTCTCTTCTATTCATTCTATTTCTCTTCTATTCATTCAATTTCTCTTCAATTAATTCAATTTCTCTTCATTTCATTCTATTTCTCTTCTATTCGTTCTATTTCTATTCTATTCATTCTATTTCTCCTCTATTAATTCTTTTTCTATTCTATTCATTCAATTACTCTTCAATTCATTCTATTTCTCTTCTATTAATTCTATTTCTATTCTATTCATTCTATTTCTCCTCTATTAATTCTATTTCTCTTCTATTCATTCAATTTCTCTTCTATTCATTCAATTTTTCTTCAATTCATCTCATTTTTATTCCATGCATTCTCAGTTGAATACAACAGAATATTCGGCCACTGTGAGACCTTCCACTAAAAGATGATCTTCTTAGTCACTATTGGCTCCCAAATGAGTATTCCCAGCGCAGGTTTTCACTGACGAAAAGGTGGTTGTCGATGATAAACGACTCTTTGTGAAACAGTCTGGGACTTATGCATCATAGATCGCGTTACGGGAGTCCAGAATAACGAGCGAAGACTTGTCGTAAATAATCCTGAGAGACGTACATGACCTATTTGGCTTAACTTTAAATCACCTGTTGGGAGCTATCTGGCTAGAGGGTGCATGGACGCATCCATGGTTCAGCAGGGACGGTTGCTGGGGCAGGCTGGATGAAAGGCCTCTGCTCTCGTGACATCGTGGCCTCTAACCTCCTGGTCTCTGACCCCCACCCCAGGCAACCGAATTTGTCTTCCTTCTCACCACCATTTGGACAACCACTCGGACTCGACGCAGCGCTCGTGAATGAGCTGGTGTCAAGCACTTGGATCTCGAATGGCGCTTTAGAAGCTTGCGAATACCATTACGATGATGCCTCGGTCTTTCTTCCACAACAATCTGGGTTCGACGCCCGATTGAACAGCCTGTTGCTGTTCGTTTGTCAAGGCTTTGTGTAGGGATCATGTTTGGCTCTGGTGTTCTGTGGGCTATGCATCAGTCTCCAACTGATTCACAAAGATTCGCTCAGCATCGACAATCACCTTCAAATCATATGCAAACTGACCTTCAAATCAATTAAAAACTGACCTTCAAATCAATTAAAAACTGTGCTGTTGAAACTCACTTAGAGGTCACTAAGAAGATCATCTTTAATTGGAAGAAGTACTCATAGTACTGAATATTATGTTGTATTCAACTGAGAATCCGATGGCCTGTTCTGTGTGCTTCGTAAGTCCTTTGTGATATTCACATCTAAACTTAAGATTCGTCTTTATTGACGCACCAACAAATCCATTGTAATTACGACTTGCTGTTCGTTAGCAATCAGGGCCGCTGCCTTGTGCGTTAGTCTCTCGCCTGACGGACTTAACTAATTATTAATAAAATACTATTGCTTCTACTACTACTACTACTACTACTACTCCACCACCTACTCCTACTACTACTGCTACTACTACTACTACTACTACTACTACTACTACTACTCCACCACCTACTCCTACTACTACTACTACTACTACTTCACCACCTACTCCTACTACTACTACTACTGCTACTACTACTACTACTACTACTACTCCACCACCTACTCCTACTACTACTACTACTACTACTCCACCACCTACTCCTACTACTACTACTACTGCTACTACTACTACTACTACTACTACTACTCCACCACCTACTCCTACTACTACTACTACTGCTACTACTACTACTACTACTACTACTACTACTACTACTACTACTGCTACTACTACTACTACTACTACTACTACTCCACCACCTACTCCTACTACTACTACTGCTACTACTACTACTACTACTTCTGCTGCTGCTGCCGTAACCAGTGTTACTGCCACTGCTACTACTAGTCTAGTGTTTCAGAGGCGATATTAATTCTCTCAATTAAGGAAGGAAGGAAAGAAGGAAGGGAGAGAGGGAGAGAACAAGGAAGAAAGGAATAATAGATGGATGGATGGATGGATGGATGGATGGACGAACTGACGAATTGACCAAGAAAAGGGAAGAGCTGGAAAGTGGAGGAGAGCAAGGAGAGGAGTAGAGTAGGGAAGGGAAGTAGAGGAGAGGGGAGGATAGTATGGAATGGGAGGAGATCGTGGAAGGGGAGATGAGGGAGGGGTGAGGAGTGGATGTTGTGTTTCTCTTGACAGTTAGAGATGAATGGGAGATGTGGCTGACGCTGTGCATTAACTGTCTGACTTCCTGACAGCTGGAACACGAGCTGGAGATGGTGCTGACGGACTCGGCGGAGGTGCTCGACTCCCTGAGGCTGGAGGAAGAGCGCATGGCGGTTATAAAGGAACAGCAGATGGAGCTACTGCTGCAGGCGGCCAGAGAGAGAGACGAGGTAAGCGATGCTGGCATCGGGTAAGACATGTTCAGCCTTTTGAACTTCTTTGGCTGCTGCTGCTGCTGCAGCTGATGATGGTGGTGATGATGATGGTGGTGGTGGTGATGATGATGGTGGTGGTGGTGATGATGATGGTAGTGGTGGCGATGATGATGATGATGATGAGGAGGAGGAGGAGGAGGATGATGGTGGTGGTGATGTTGCCAAGAGCAACTGCTGAAGTGCCTATCATTTTTCGTTCTTGCCTTCACGAGGTCAGGGGTCAGTGACAGTTTTGCTCCGGTGATAATTCAGGAAGAAGACGAACAAGAAGGAAGAGGAGGAGCATGAAGGGGAAACAGGAAAGTGTAGAAGAAGGACAGAGGAGAAGATAGAGGGGACGGGAAGAGAGAGGATGAGAGGAAAGAAAAATGAGGAGGAGGAGGAGAAGAAACCGCGGGAGGAGAGTCCAAGATGGCCTCAGAAGGCAGCCGTGGGTGGGAAGATTTAGTGACTTCATCTTCTTAGCCTCTGCATATGAGGGCGATTGGACAATTCTCTCCGTCGTCATCTCGTCTTCCCATCGACAATGTACGGCCAGTGTAGACCTACTCGTCATGACGGAGAGGGCTAGGAGAGGAATGATGAACCCTGGAACCTTATTCTACTTGTTTGAAATGTTGCATAGTGTTGCTACGGATCTAAGAAAATGAAGTCGCTAACGCTTCATACCCATGGCTATTACCTCAGAACTAGCCTAAGGGACTGCTCCTCTTCATCATCGTCTTCTTCTTCCAGCAGAAAATATTGATTGTCTGTTGCAGTTCCAGCGACAGATAGATGCGGAAAGAAGGAAGTTGGAAGAGGCGGAGGCTGTTCACAGAGCGAGCAGTGAGCGCCTCGAGTGCACGGCCTCGACTCATATCCAGCCGCTGCTTCTGCAGGCCGTCAAGATGAACAAAGATGCGGTCGACACGCAACTGCGTACATTTGATGACCTCGAGTTCAACTTACTTGAGGTCAGGTACTAGTATCTTCTTACATTGAGGTCAGGTTATGTACTAGGCTTATTATCTCCTTACCTTGAGGTCAGATTAGATACTATTATCTCCTTACATTGAGGTCAGGTTAGATACTATTATCGTTTTATTTTAAGCTCAGGTACTATTTTATTCTTTCCTTGAGCTCAGGTACTACTGTCTTCTAACCTCAAGATCAGATTAGATACTATTATCTTCCTATCTTTAGTTTAGGTACTTCTTACCTTGTTGTCACTCCGCATTGCAAGGCGAACCTATAAGATTTCATGTCCCAATGTCCCATGTTGGTATTCTAATTAATAACATGTTGGTAAATTAAATTTGAATAGGTATGAGTGCCGATATGTAATTGATCTATAAATTGGATGAATACGAGAACTAATCATGCCTAGTGCACACCGTTGTCCAACACTCTGACTGATTTTAAGTGACCCACCTTAGATCGCTACATGTTTGCAATTTGTGCTAAACTGAAGTAAAATGCAAAGTCACTGGTCAACTCGCATAGCTATTCGTTCAGAACTTGACATATCATTTTAAAATATGAACACAAGCCAGACAAAGGGGTGTCCAGATAGGGAGTCCGGAGGGAAATGCCTCCAATTTCAGGTATACAGAGGGACATTTTTGCATCTTCGGGGGAGATATCTTGCCTTCCTGGCACTTGGGACCGGAGGTTTGCCTCTATCGCCCAGGGTGGATTGACGCCCCTGGTCAGACATGCGATAGTTCATTATAATTTTATTCGAGAATAACATTTTTATTACAGTACGTAGTTTTCCATAAATTTTAGTCGTTACTTTGTGTTAATTGGTGCGGCTTCGGTTTCAAGAATAATCTATTCGGTGGCACGCGTTGTCTAAAAGGTTGAACACATTGGTTGGTGTAGCACATTATCATAATGACGCCACGACAACAGTTCAGGGAAAGATTAAATTGACTAAACAAATGTCCATGAATCGCAGACTAGAAAAGAAGTCGACTGTGTATTTTTAATCTCTTCCAACTATTGGCACACATCGCGTTGATTAATTCTCTCGTATAGGCTATAGGCGAGAGCATTAGACGTCGGTCAATACATTTCTCGAGACAAGTCCTATAAATACAACCTGTTCCTTCGTTTTCGTGCTTTCTAAGAGTCTGGCTTGACCAAATTCTGCAGCTACAAGTGATTAATGACCTGGCACAAAACCGTACCATTCATCTATGAAAGGCTCGTGTCGGCTGATATTTATAGCATTGCTATAAACTGTATACTTGTTTTACAACCATTTCTACTCACGCGGCGAGGGAGACGGCTGGCCTCCTGTCCTGTATAGGCCAAGGCCAAGATAAGCGAAGTCGCTAGCACTTCATACCCGTGACTGCCTCTCAGGCCAGTCTCAACAAGTGCCCTTCCTCTTTTTTCTCCATCTTCCTCTCCTCTTGCTCCTTCTCCTCCATCTCTTCCTCCTCCTTCTTTTCCTGCTCCTCCTGCTTATTAGGTTACCTTTAGCTCTCTTTTACTTCCATCTCTTGTTTAGTCTACCTTTTATTTATCATTGCCTTTTCATATACCTTCACCTTTGGTTTATCGTTTCATTAACTCAGTTAATCGTTCATTTGCTGCTATCTTCGCAGTTACCTTTGCTTACGCTTACCTTTTTGTTTACCTTTTCATTTACCTTCCTTGCCTTTACCTATTTGCCTACCTTTTCGTTTACGTTTACCTTTTCTGTGAAAACAGTTGGAGACGCGCCGCGAAGAAGAGAGGGAGCCAATGCAGAAAAAGCTGGCTACAGAACTCGATTCTCTGCTTCAGCTGAAGACTCGAAGAGAGGTCAGTGACCCCTTACGCGAGGCCTATATTTTCCATATGTGCCTATTTCAAGGCCTATAGACTTGTCCATGTAGGCCTAGGCCTATTGCAAGGCCGTTTGATTTGTCCATAGACCCTATTCAAGGCCTATTGACTTGTGCATAGGCCTAATTTGAGGTATATAGACTTATTTTTTATCAATAGGCCCAATTTAATGTCTATTGACTTGTCTTTATAGGCCTTATGCTAGGCCTATTGACTTGTCCATAGACCTGATGAAATAGACTAGGCCACAGATATATCTCAGAGTGGGGTATTTAGTAAGAGAAGGATTCACCCACCATCTGGTTTTTCTTAATAGTGGATGAATTCTACCACAATTATCCGTTTCGCCTCCCGATTGTGGCGTAGTTAAGAGAGTTGAATTTCGGCCCAGTAAGATTTTCTCTTTTAACTGGGCGTTTACTGGACTTTTGTTATAGGTGAAAGTGGTTATTTTAGAACTTAAAAGATCTCACTATTGCTAGGAATAACTGTGCCCATAATTCATACACTCTAAATCTGTGGCTTATTATTTAGGAGACCTTGTGCCTAATCGAAAAGCAGAAGGTGAACGTTTTGGAAGAGGCGAACACAGATGTAACGAACTTCGAGAAAGAAAGAAATGTGCTGTTAAGAGCATTTAAAAAAGTATGTTTAAAACGCTAATTGTTATATAGTTTTAAGTTTGGCGCTATATCAAGTGTCGATAGGAAGCGGTGATCTCGTTTGACAGGTAGTGGGACACCCAATGAGAAGGGTAGGAAATGTGGGAGACACACGTATAACGTGTTCCTTCTCTGTAAAAGGTGGGAGGACTTGTCGCCTCGACCCCCGGGATCCACTCTGGTGTCGATGCACAACTGTGCTGTTACTAGGACCACTTTGGCGCAACTAGGTCGCCTGGCACCATTGGACCTGCCCTGTGTAATGCTCTCTTGCTTTATGTGTTTTCGCTCTTCCTAGTTCTTTGACTACTTACTTTCTGTCTGTCTCTCTGTAGCTCTCTTCAGAAACTATTTCTTTATCTTCCAATACTCGGATGCGCTACTGATTGGCCACTGCTGTGAGCGGCACTATGTAACTGTTACTAGTCACCGATTAAGTTACATTATTACCCTATAAGAAAAAGGAGCTTTAACTGGATTTTTATTTATATTTGTGCATACGTGTCACTGGCTCATATTGTATTTTCTTTAAACAAAATTTTAAAAGTCCATTTTTACTTTTTACCGCTGTGTTTCTAATCCTCTAAGAGTTCTGCATAATTGTTTACATGAGTAATATTGTCACCTTTACAACCATGTTTCTTAAGAGTTTGCACAAAAGAATATAAAGGAATGTGCTACATTTAGCTCTATGATTCTGAGCTGTGTTAACATGTTCTGGTAATCATGTGTCACAAGTGCATTACATTACCTTTTTTTAAACATATTCTAATAATCACGTGTTTCAGGAGAGATTGAAATATTTGGCGATCGTTGACCAAATCAGTCGGTTGGCTGTGAATCTGACTGATTCCAGCGATGAAGCTCACACAGGGACCGGAAGTGGCCATGAAGAGGAAAACGGATGTGGATGGGAGAATCCTCCAGATTTGTGCAAGATTCCACCGATGAAGGTCCGTATCCGTCAGACTCTCGTCGACCTGGAACGGGAACACCTGCCATCTTCTGTGCAACACCTGAGAAGTCAGTGAAAGTCTGAAACTATGAGACAAGCTAAATGAACTGATTAACATTAATGATATTACAGTTGGAACGTCAGGCCTACTTGACATCACCTAGTGGCAGTAATAGCATGGCATGCTGGACCTCGCTGCTATATATAGATATATATATATCCTGCATATAATTATATAAATATATATGTATATACATATATATATAAAATTCATGTGTTGCAGGATATATATATATATATATATATCTTTTCTCAACACTGGTGACTTTACATATTTATAATATATGCATAATACATGTACTGGTAAACCGCCTGCAGAGCTACTCTTGAGAGGGTTAAAGGTCGAGGTCACAAGGTCAAAGCATCATCTAGCTATGTAATCCAATAGGAGGAACCTATTTTAGCCTTTCAACTTCTGTTGCTGCTGCTCCTGTGTATGGACAGAATGGAGGACTGAAATTACATTACACTAGATTTGTTTGCTTATTAATTTGTTCTGGCAGCTTATCTGAGAACCGGGTAATTTGCATTGTGCCTGCAGCAGGGGGTCGGGTGGTCAGCGTCTCAAGCAGAGGGCTCGGCTCCGAGGGTTCACAAGAGGTCAACGGTGACGTCAGTCCCTCCTCAAAGGTCTTCAGTTCCGGTTCAGAGGATTCAAGCTTCCACAGCTTCGAGGGAATGGCTAAGGAAGACACGACCAGGTTGATGATTTGGAAATGATCTACCATGTACTCCCATATGCAGCTAGATACTTACACACAAACCTATGCCGAATTGTCCATTCCTGCATGCGAATTCATATTACATACATGCAAATACATGCATAAATGGAGCCTATACATGATAGACCTTTGTCAGATGGTTTTTAAGGCTCGGTGGAGTAGCTCCCTACACTCTACGGAGAGGGGGGTTCTTGTGGTTCCATTTGCCCGTACACTAGCTATGCAGAACCCTGAATTCTTTGTGGTAGGCCTTAGGGCTTTGGAATGGCGCACCGTTCGTTGTAGTTACGTCTGTTCCTTAAATCGTGTAGTGATACTTTTTATGGTCATTTGAAAACTTACCTTTTTGTCCGGGCTGAAGTTTTGAGCGCTTATGAGTAGTTGCTTTGTAAAGACACTGTAAATATGTTAATGACTGAATGAAAATACACACGACGTTTGCACTAAATACAAACATACGTACATTCATGAACATGGAAACGTCCATAATTGTACATATAGGCCTATAATATATATAATATTATACTTAGCCTACTTGATTGTACAATGTACATATATAAATTATATATAATTGTATGCTTACATACATGTGTACATGCGTACACGCAAATGTAAATATGTGCATAGTTAGAGATAATAGACACACGTGCAAGCGATTACTTACTTACCTTAGAGCTGTCTGATTTATGTATAGAACTTCAGCTGATGTCGGAAGTAAGAGTCATGAATATCTGACGTTGGCGTCGAAGGAGCAGGAGGAAGAGAAGCGAAGAGAAACCGGAAATTACCAGGTGACGTCATCTCAACAATTCAATTAACGTTGAGCATGAAATTCACGTTAAATTACAGCGAACATTCAAGTTCTGATCTAAGATAACGGTTTCCACCTTTGCTTTTCAGAGCAGGACGCCTATCCTTAATTTAGTTGCTTTTCTCCCATTTGGTTCTGGACTCTGACGTTCCTAGGACAACCCTTTTAGCAACTCATTTGATTTGACGCAACGCTCGTGAATGAACTGGTGCCCTCTGCTTGGCTTTCGAGTGGCGCTTTAGAAGTTTGGAGATTACAATTATAACGATTTATTGTAATGACCAGCAACGGCTCTTACCGTACAAGGTCCTACTGAGACAATAGCCTGTCTTAGCTATAATAACACATTGCTGGATGTGTTAACAGTCGGAGAGGCGTGGGCTTCCTTCGTCGTGCCTTTTCGCAGCAGGAGCAAATATCAACAGTGCAACAGCTAGGGTCTCCAATAATCAGTGGATTAGAATAATTATCTACTGGCCCGGTTAGCTGCATCAGAACGATCTCGTCCCATGCTCTAGATGCGAGGGTGGAAGTCGGTTCGCTTACCGATGGTGGCTTATTTGAGAGTTTTTAAATCACGGGCTAGGACGGTCCTTAAAAGGCGTGGTACCATTCAAAGGGGCGGGGTTGGTGGAGTTGCTCACCCTATGAATTCATGGAGATAAGAGTAAAACATCGAGGGCGATTCGAGGCCACATGTGGTCGCTATGGAAGCACGTTTGCATCAACAGAATACCACGACCCTGGTTGTATATATATATATATATATTATTTATGTAATTATGTAAATAGGCCTATGTATGTATATATCCAGAGTTACGCCAAGGTGACACCACCCTTTCCCATCTGTTTTCCTTTACGATCTTTAGGCCCGGTTGGTATCTGCTCGGGTGTAAGGTCTGTGGTTTATACAAGAGCCTAAGCGTTCGCAAGTATGTCTACACCGAATGCGAGATATATAGCAGGCGATATCATGCAACGGATGCGGATAAGAAGTGTGCGCTGCCTCCAATTCCGTCTTTAGAACTCAGTTTATACACAACTGCATCGCACCATTTTACCTCGTTATGAACGATATAGATCGGCCTACATACATTTGTGTATTCATGCATATAATTATACACATGCATAATTATATACATGCATATATAAAATGCATGAATAAATCTATCCTGCATATATTTTTTAACACAAAAAAACATGCATGCACAGATAAAATGAAGCTGCTAGCTAACCAATATACACGTCTGTGTTTAAGTAGGCCTATTCATACGTTTGGCAGGACTTGAGAGGCGTTGCTGAACTGGTGCTAGGCCTACATAAAAGCGGTTGTTACACTTTGTAGATAGGCATACTCGTTAGTCTACGGCTGTAGCGTCAGACGCAATTTCAAACAATGCCCAATTATCCGAAGGCCGACTAGTCCGTGTAAAACAATTACGAACGACACCCTCCTTCTGTTGTTCTGTATCTGTACGTATGTGTATGTGCTTGTATGCGTTTCCTTATGTGTGTGTGTGTGTGTGTAGGTGTGCGCGCGTGTGTGTTTCCTTGTGTCCGTCTGTTTGTTTGTGTCTTTCTGTTCGTTTGTGTCTGTGCGTGAGTCTGCAGTTGGCTCAGATTAAGGTATCAAAGGGCAATGGAAGTAATTGACAAAATAGTTGCCACCGGGTTGTTTGTTCGCTTGGCACTTGCCCCTTGCAGACAGTTCGTCTGCGTGTGTGTTTGTGTGTGTGTGTCTGTCTGTCTGTCTGTCTGTTTCCTTGTCTTTTTTCTTTTCAGTCCGTCTGTAAGTCTTTCGGTCCATCTGTCTGTCTGTTCGTCTGTCCGTCTATGTGTTGCGTCGGTCCGTATGTTTATCCGTATGTCTGTCCGTCCCCCGTCTGCGTGTCTCTCTGTCTATTTGTGTCTGTCTGCCTCTCTTCGGCCCGTCCGTCTGCCTGCCTCTGTGTCTCTATGATACTGGTTATATCCACGGCTTCGGGAGCTCTAGGTGTCAGTGGGTACCTGGTGTCGCCAGTGGCACAGCAGCAGCAGCAGCAGCCAGTGATGCTGGTAGCGGAGGAGGTTGTGTCTGTGGATGTGAGATGCTCTCGTCTCAGCAGCTAGGGATTTAGTCGCCGCCATTCCTCTTCGTCGTCAGACTTGTATGTAAAAGACCGATGATATCATCATCGTTTGTCGCTGTCGTTGTTGTCGTCGTTGTTCTTGGCCCGCGCGAGAGATGTCGTCGCTTTTTGAAGTCGTTGGAACAAGTGACCGAGTCTGTACCAGACGTATCGTGTTTCTCTGTCTCGTGTATAAGGCGCAGGACTAAGGCAGACCAGGAGGCATACTAAACATGCCCCTTAGACATCTGCACACATACATGCAGGCATATGTACACTTTCGTACAGACATACGTCGATCGGACTCGAGCCATATGCACGTGGATGGACACGTGACAATGACATCCTCACACATACAAGTATACGTGCGTAAACGCATAGTTGTATATGTTTATGTATGTATATATATATGTATGTATGTATGTATGTATGTATGTATGTATGTATGTATGTATGTATGTATGTATGTATGTATGTATGTATGTATGTATGTATGCATGTATGTATGTGTAAATTTAATATAGCGCATTTTTAGGTATCTCAGAAGTGGGCACTCTCTTTCTCAGCCTACGTGATGATAAATGCTATTGGGAAAGAGACTATTGCATCAGGTAGGAAATCAATACAACAGAAGCAAGATGAAGAATCAGCATTGTCGGTGACATGCATGTATGCAACTATGCACAGGCTTTCGTACATACATACATGATGTATGTATCTATATATGCATATACAGGCTTACATGTGTATAATACATACAATGCGTTTGCATAGCATTCGTAGATATTCTTTTAATGGTTGCGTGGATTTCGTTTCTTCGCTGTTCAGGGAGGAGTTGGAGGGGGTCGGGCACTCGCGCGAAGTCTATCGGAGCCACGGAAGACCGGAAGACTTGAAGTAAATTCCAGCGACACAGGTTCCATGACCGACGATGAAATCAGACTCAGGGAGAACCAAAGAACACAGGTGGGAACCTCTGCATACTTAGAGTGGCTTTTCTGCATACTTTAGTATCTGTTTGCATACTTAAGAGTGGTTTGTCTCCGTACGTTAGTATTTATCTGCATACTTAGATTGGTTTGTCTGCATACCTAATACATGTATGCGTGCTCGCTACCTGTGTTCATATATGCTACTAAGATGCATACATAGTGCTTGTCTGCATACTTAGTATTTGTCTGCATACTTAGTATTTGTCTAAAAATGCTTCAGTCTGCTTATGTCGTATTTGTTTGTACGCTTAATACTTAATATTTGTCTGAATATCTGTTATTGCCCAGCCTCCTTTAAGTTTACTTGCATACTTAGCTTGTATGCATGATAATTGTAAGTATGCTTAGTGTATTTCTACGAGGCCAAGTTGGCCCTGTAATGGCCTTTTCGCTAGACCAAAGAGGCGACTCTTCTAGATGACTCTGAACTTTTATCTGCATACTTACTATTATACTGCATACCTATAATTCGTCTATAGGCACGTCCACTGACGCGGTATCTTCCCGTCCGTGACAAGAACCTTGACCTTCGCTGCTTCGTCGAGTCCTCTGGCCACTCCCTTGACGAGACGTCGCAGGTCCTCGTCAGTGCGTCCACCTGCTGCGGCTACCTCAAGAAGCAGGGCGGAAAGTTTCGGACGTGGCACAAGCGCTGGTTCGTCTTCGATCGCAACCGAAGGTGCCTGGCGTATTACCTAGACCGAACGGAAACCAAGCTACGGCGCAGCGTCTATTTCCAGTCAATAAGGGATGTCTTCGTCGATCGTCTGAACACCGCCGTCAGTCCAAACCGGAAGCTGACCTTCTGCCTAAAGACCATCGATCGAAGCTACTACCTTCTGGCTCCGACAGCAGAGGCCATGAGGATCTGGATTGATGTTCTTTTCACGGGAGCAGAGGGTTACCAAGAATTCTGCTGGTACTTGAATACTCGTTGAATTGCTTGTTGTATGGTGATATATATATATATGTATATATGTGTGTATATATATACATATATATATTGCGTTTATTTATTTACTCTTTATTAATTTTAGTGTCATTTAGTTTTATTATTTATCGCTACCGTATCATTGATATATAGAATTTATCTTTGTGTCTAGCACATTAATTTTAGCAGAGGTTTGAACACAGACTAAACATCTTCTAAACCACTTTAAACGCTTGTTATGCATGTTAATTGATTTTATTGAATTATTTTGGCATTTATTTACTAATTAATGCATAATTTATTTATGTATTTATTATAAATTTTAGTATTAATGATACTTGATTATTTTATTATTATTATTAATATATTTTTGCATTTTATTGTGGATCCAATTAAAGGATTTGATTAAGAGTGTGACTTAATATGCAACTAAGGACGTGATTAAAGATTTGATTAAGGATGCGATTAACGATTTGATGAAGGATGCGACTAAGGATTTGATTACAGATGCTACTAAGGATTTGATTAAGGGTTTGATTTAAGATGCAACTAAGGACGTGATTAAAGATTTGATTAAGGATTTGATAAAGGATGTGATTATAGATTTTATAAATGATTTGATCAAACAGAATGATTAAGAATGTGATTGATGATTTGTTGGTTAATAGATAATGAGAATGGCAGACAGTTAATCCATCAAGGAAGAGGTCACCAGATCCATTAACACCAGACATTTGTTCAATCCAGTAAGAAAAAAATCAGTCACTCACGTTAACCTGTTCGTAAGAGACGAGAGAAAAGCCCTTCTCTGCATATCTTCGCAACAGACAGTGAGAGACTGCTCTCGTCTCAAGCAGTACGTCTTCTTACCTAATCGTTTGTTTGCAATGGTGCTATTTATGATGTGTGATTCTGGACTTACACTATTCCTTGTTAAATTAGTGGCATTTGTAAACTAACTTTATTTCTCGTCATGATTAAAAGATGTAATTGTATTTAGTATGTGCAGATGTCCATTATAGGGATATATGTAATATATACAACTGTTCTGTTACTATATATATATATATATCTATAAGATATATATATATACATATATATATATACATATATAGATACATATATATATTATATATATATAATAAACTATTCATGCAATGATTAACGTAATTTATGAATTTCTTTTGTTGTGTCCTTTTGTGTTAAACATCATGTGAAAATTTTTTAGTCTTCGGTGATTCGACGACAGTTTGTCAAAATAATTTAACTGAAAAATATCTTTTCGCTAACACGCTTTCGGGCTTATGTTAGTTGGAGAGCTTAAAACAAATATTTTATCGACTCCTTTCAATTTGTATTGGCAGTCTGCCAAGAAGTTGGGTTTAGATTCCTCGTCAGGCTAGATGTTTCAAGACATCTGACCGATTATAAAATCAGTACACTGACCGTTGACGGTCAATGCGAAGAACAGCTGACAAGGGAGAGGACTTGCCACTTGCCTGTCAAGGATACAGAGGTTACAGCGCAATAACAAAGTGTACCATATTTCGGGGTGGACCTGTCACTGCCTCCAATTGTTACCCAGCATTAGGGTTGTACCAATCACAGCATCTAAAAGTACCTATTAATGCCCCTTGGGGTGTACCAAGGTTTGCAGCTCGAGTACACCCATCATTGCCTTTGGAGTGTACCCAGATCTGCTTTAGTGTTTCTACAATGTACCATCACTGCCTCTAGATCTGCTTCTTTGGTGTAGTCTATCACTGCCTCTAGGGTATACCATCACTGCTTCTAGGGTATACCATCACTGGAGTATACCATCACTGCTTCTAGGGTATACCATCACTGCTTCTAGGGTATACCATCACTGGAGTATACCATCACTGCTTCTAGGGTATACCATCACTGCTTCTTGGGTATACCATCACTGGAGTATACCATCACTGCTTCTTGGGTATACCATCACTGCTTCTTGGGTATACCATCACTGCTTCTTGGGTATACCATCACTGCTTCTTGGGTATATCATCACTGGAGTATACCATCACTGCTTCTTGGGTATACCATCACTGCTTCTTGATTATGCCATCACTGCTTCTTGGGTATACCATCACTGCTTCTTGATTATGCCATCACTGCTTCTTGATTATGCCATCACTGCTTCTTGGGTATACCATCACTGTTTCTTGGGTATACCATCACTGCTTCATGGGTATACCATCACTGCCTCTCATGATAGTTAAGACCGTCAATTGCTCAAGTCTGTCAGTCACTATTGTAATATGTTAACGCATTAGTTAAAATTGTATTTACCAACAAAACCAAGTCTCTGTTTCTGTGAAATATTATCAGGAAACCTACCAAACTGACATTAAACAACATTGCAAAGAGCCAGCAGAAAAAATAATTCAGTACAAATATACCAAAGAAACTATGAAAATCATATAAAACATTTTACATTATTAAGCCAAGCACCAAAAAATAATTCGCCACACTGCAACAGAACTTTGTTCTTATAACAACACGAGTATATATATATATATATTCTGATGCAGAGTTAATTTCAAATTGCCAGCACAACACTGCACTAACATCTAGCTACTACCACGTAACATTTAAAAAGGTGATGAACTCAAAATGAGTAAAAATTAACCTATGATATCCTACCCCAGCCTCATCCATGTGATGACATCTATTACCCTCACAGGCCTTCCACCACGATTTGAAGTCTTGCCTCATCAGGAATTTCTGCCAGAATTCTTTCATCAGAAAAATTTATATAGCACCCCTTTCAGGATATGTTACTACTCGGGAGCGCTAGCGACCCGACCTCCACTGAAAAGAACCATCTTAACGCTGCTTATCCCTCCAATCCTCCACCCACCAAGCTTTCTCACCCTTGACGATATCCGCCTTGACAGTTCCTCGCTCTACTCTCTTTGACAACCATGCTCGGACCTCGATCCATGGGCAACCCGTCGGATATGACACGGCGCACATGGATAGACTGGTGCCCTCTCAAGATAACAATTAGTATATTAAAATGACTGCAGCATTTGCACATGTTCACTTGTAAACATAAACAGAGCAATTAAGTAATCAGACATCTTCAGCTGTTGGGGAAGGTTTATACTGAAAAAGAGTTTGGCACATGGATGCATAAAATGGTGGGCTGGTATCCTGAAGTATGCCTTGAAGCCAGACATGTTTTATATAATTCAAACAGTAGAATAATCTAAATTGAGACAAGCGGCGGGTTGCAAATACCAGAAAACAAATAAAATTGGTTGCAAATTAAAGCCGTTCTAAAAGCATATCAAAACTAAAGCAATTCAAAATCAATTCCACGACAAAACAATTCCTTAAAGCAGTTCAAAATTAAAGCCATTCTAAATTAAAGCGGTTAAAAATGAAGGCAACTGCAGAATTTAAGCAGTTCAAATATGTAAGTTAAGTAAACTTAAGTTCAGTCCATCCGAAGTCTTTACAAAAACAATGTCTCAAGTTTGGGGGGCAGCTTTTATGACCATAAAGGTAAACATTGACACCTTTACTAGAAACAAAAATATCCCTCCACGATCATAACAACCTAATCAACCACAGCCATTTTCATAATGATCGATAACAATGCTACCATGATCAATCAGGATCTTAACACTCGACATCTTCGGATCGGTGACGATCCGCCTGGATCCAAGACATCACGTGTGTGTTACAGTTCGCCTTTCTGTTTCGGCGAAAGTCCGTGTTTCACAGCGGCCTGCTTCTGTTCTACACTGAGTTTATTGACCGGAGTAAAGGACAACGAAACGGAATTCATGCAGAAGCGTTTCTTTGTTTCGGTTGGTCCGTCGTCAAAGAGGTGACCCAGATGGGCACCGCACTGGGAACACGTCACCTCGATTCGGTCCATATCTTCGGAAAGCAAGCCACCAGCGCAAGACATCAAAGGAAACCAAGACACAAATCTCTATGCCATCCCACTAAGCCGAGCTACTGCTGTCGTATTTGTGCTGTATATGGCTATATAAATGCTCTATTACATTACATTACAATCAATACATTATATTTCACCAGTTGTATACTGTCTGAGCTTCCAAGTATTTACGTGACCTCGTCCACCTGCCGTCATCTGCCACTTCTCTTTGCCTACTACGCTCATTTCACCGACACGATCTCTTGCTTCCGTTAGCAACGACTGCTATGGCTAAAACAAGAGCCTTTGCATTCATTGGTCACGCACTATGGAATCAGGTCCCTTCTTTGACACGTTCCTCGTTACCAACTGGTCAGCCAAGTCTCTCTCTTTGCTGTCTCATGACCACCTTCTTGCCTCTGGGTCTCCCACTGAAAGCATCTCCGATTGGTGCGCACCACGAGGGGCGCTATATAAATTTATAGATACAACACAGCACAATTTAGTTATATCAATTTGTGCCTGATAAATTGTCATATCATAATAATCATAATAATAAGAATATGTATAACAATTGCGCTACTAGCAATCCGCATGGCAAACACCCATTTGATTTCGCATTCCCTATCTGCTCTCCATTATCCATCGTCAGTGTTCAATTCCAGAGTCGTGTGTTCTTTCGTCAATCATTGACTGATCCCAGTGAATGATTGACTGATTGGTGGACTGATGGAGAAGGTAAGACCAAGGCATGGCAAAGATTTCAAATAAAACAGGAAAATATGAAGCATGCATTAGAAGAACCTCCAGCATATTACATCAATCAATCTTCACATCCCAGCTAATGCCCGGACCGGGTTATGTCCCTCATTAAAGCACCCAAACACTTCATCCAGAACTCTGGTAGTGCCAGTCCCAAGCCCGCATAAACTAGGATGGCAATGCTAATGATCTTTGCTCACGTGTCAATCCCTCTGTATTGCTCATACAGTTTGTTAGAGGAGTCTTGCACAATTACTTGAAGACTGACCGTAGGAAGTGTCTCTTGTGTAAGTCACGGCGGCTTTGTTGATGGCTTCGCTGAAAGACGGCCAACCGCATCCAGACATAAATTTACTCGACGAGTAGAACAGTGGGTGGCTGCACACGATGCACGAATAGAGACCTTCATCCTTCAGTTTCCAGAACTTCCCAGAAAATGCACTAAATAGATCAATGGAACACCCAGTTAGCCACGTGTTACAGACCCAAAGCAGGCAACCCATACACTGGATGGGTGGATATTATTTTGTGCATGGACATGATAGGATAGATTGCCGAGTAAAACACAGTTTATTATTATTGGAAAATGGTTTATGTTAAATGTGACATAACATGTAATCCATTCATCCCAACATCTGAACAGATTTGTTGTTTCTATCAGTTTATGTAGAACAAAACTGTTAGAAATGTGATCAAAACCCATTGGGAGTTCAGTTTACGGTAGTCACTCTGTAAAGCTTTGGAATGGCCATGCTCTCGAGTAACGTCTGTTCTCTAAATTGTGCAGTGATACCTTTTATGGCCATTTGAAACTTAGCATTATGTCCAGGCAGGAATTGGGAGCACTTTTAATAATTTAGAAAGGGTGCCATACAAAATTTTGAATGAATTAATGACGTCATGATACAAGTCATTAAATACAACTTTATGCATGTTTGGAATAAATTATATCATAGTATTTAAGATAAAATTTATCAAATAAATTTATTTCCAAAGCATCGCCAGCTTCTGAAAAGAGTGCATACAAAATATGACTTATCGCAACCTCTCTGTGCCCTTTTCCTGCGTCACATGGTATTCGAGCTCCGACAGCCTATTTCTGAGTTGCGCGTCCTCAAATTGCACAGGACAGTCTTGTCTCTCTGTGCATGAAGGCTTTATTTCGATGTCATCTATCCTCTGGTCATCCTTACCGGTTGCCATAAAAACTGAGACCCACGTCAGTAGAAATAAAATCATATAACGACGACCACGGCGATAGTTACAATGATTTTTACTAGAAGAAACAGCAAACAACACATGCCTTTCATTACTGAATGCAACTTACTTGGAAATTCTCACCTGGTTTTAAAACAAGTGGATAAAACATAGAAATGTTTAAAATCTCATGGGTAGAACTAAAAAGAGGTTAACTGATTTGCACATACCTCAGTAGATATATATTACATATATATATATATATTATATATATATTAATAAAATACGAAAATTGGAACCATGGCATTAATCTAATCATATTAAAGGGCTATTAAGTTTCATTGATTGAATGATTGATTGAACATTGATTGATAATAGTCAAAAGCATTCCGTTTACTGTCCGTAGCACACAAAGATAACAACAAACATGCTTGACCTCCTCAGCTTTCCTTTTTCGGAAACAATTTAAGACTATTTTATTTTGTTAGCGTGTATGAATCTCTGAGTGATGCTTTATAAATGTTCAGTTACAACTACATTACAGCAACGTACGGATGTATCATGCAACCGGAAGACCCAGAAGGTACCGTTTAATACTACGCCTACTGTAACAGCGCTCTTTTTGATAAGTTGTGTGAGAGCATTCTAAATTAAACTAAAACGTCACGATGACAGGCTACGGCTTACTTAGGCCTATAGTCAGCATTGGATAATTGATAAACTAAGTATTCGTAAAACATCTTTTATTTACCAAATTCCACCGACTCTCGCTTTCAGATAAAAGGATAAATTTTAAAGGAGTAATAATCACGAGGTGTCGCTACTATTTTAAATGTCCGAATGTATCAAAAATATAGTAGCGCGTCAATATTGGGTAAAGCACAACGCAATAGTGGGAAAAAATTTGGAGTAAAATCTTCTAATTTCTAAAGCCCCACTTCAAAGCTAAGCGTAGGGCACCAACTTATTAACGAGAGCTGATTCAGACGAGTTATCCATAGTGTCATCAAACGGAAATCCATGTTCGGTTCCAGTTATAAAGATGGTCTAGATTATTATGACATGTTCGTATAGTCCCACGCAGTGATTCGTTGGTTGGAAAGGATTTCTAAACAGGATGATGAATAGATGACAGTATAGTTTCACTCATTTGAAGCCCCGCTATTGCTCGTAGGGCCTATTGGGAGCACTGGAGCAGAGACTAATCATCTTTGTTAAGACAGACAACACTAACTAACCGTACGTGCGAACCAATCGAAGGACAAAACCCGAGATTAATAGCATAGGCAGTGGCGGCTCCACAGAGGGCCATGGCGCCGCCGCGGAGCTTGTGGCTCCCCCGCTAGGCCACTCAGATTTTTGACTGATGTGCAGTGAAATATGGCGTTGTTAAGATTTGGTATTTACTTGCTGAGGTATGATGCATGATGAAATTCAGAATTAATTTTTCCAGGGCATTCTCAAAGGCACGAAGTACTTATACTTGCATAACGAAATCTAAAATTGTTTTTCTTAACATTCTCACAGGATCATGCACTTAAATTGCTTAGGATTTTTTAGTAGTATTCCATTTTGCATAGCACGGAAAGGACCTATGCCATAGAAACTGATACCTGTTTCAAAATAATTCCTGTCTGCCAAAACAGCCTTTGTTGCCACAAAACTCTGGATCAACTAGTAGAATAATATTCAACTTCAGAAAGTCTACGCTCTGCAGTCTTATAACTGCACACGAAGTTTCACAACGTGAACAATCTTTTAATGGTTCAGAAGAGAGAAAAAACAGTCCCTATCGCTAACATGTAAGGCAGTCGTGGGTATTAAGTATAGGCGCATTGGTTTTCTTAGCCTCTGCAAATGAGGGTGGTTGTCTAATTATTTAATACTCTTCACCATAGATCTCCCCCACTCACATAGCCAATTTCACATGGAGATAGATGGGGCAATCACAGGTCTTTTAACTATCTTTAAAGTCAATTAGAAAGCATAGATGGGGCCAGCCCTTTAAAAAATCACCGGACCCCTGGGTATACATACTCTCTGACCCCCACTTGGTGGGCATGTTTACTGTCAATTTTACATGCATCATTTCAACAGATCCTAGCAGTCACGATGTCTCGTAACTCGTTAGTCTGCCCTCCTGCCACATGCCATCAACATCACATCACCCGGTTCTCAATTAAATGTCTTCACTATTTTTCTTAGTCCAGCTCAGAGAGCAGTTATGAGTAGATATCTAGAAGAGACACTACATAAATGTTCAATTACATTAGGGCCCATCCATATATTACGTACACAAAAATCGGATTTTGGACCCCCTTTTGCACCTGCACAGCCTGACAGAGAAACTTAGACCCAAGTGGACTATAATGAACGTGCCAGACAGAGAAACTTAGACCCAAGTGGATTATAATGAACGTCATCCTCAGTCAAGAGCAGGTTGATCTTTAGCTTGATGCCTCGCAGACAATCGTAATCTGTTTCCTAGTGGAGCTTTTGCTGAGTCTGACAGAGACACTCGGATTCAAGTGGAGGGCAATGAACGTCATCCTCAGTACAGAGCAGGCCGATCTTTGGCTTGATGTCTTGCAGAAGCTTGGCCGTGACAATCTTTATTTCCTTGTGGAGCTCTTCAATGCTCTTACTCGCATCCAACTCCTGCAAGAAAAGACAGATGGGTGTCAATTGAACAGCTAAAGGGAGAAAACAAGTCCTGAATTAAATAATACCTAATAAAATATCCAATAAAATAATTAAATAATACCTAATAAAATAATACCTAATAAAATAATAAATAATACCTAATAAAATAATAAATAATACCTAATAAGATAATACCTAATAAAATACCTAATAAAATAATTAAATAATACCTAATAAAATAATTAAATAATACCTAATAAAATAATTAAATAATACCTAATAAGGAAGAATATGATATTGTCATAGTCAAGCATCAGTCTCCTTAAAGTCAATCAGAATGGATTTTATTTGGTACAACTTAGAAACGATATGCTTCAAACATGATAAACTGGGCTAGTCCTGCTATGCAATACAAAAACTTGCATAACATTAAACGCGGATATGCGGATTGCTTTCTGTTCAAAATAGGGCATAACCGAGTATATAATTTCCACCGTGTACCAAATCCGAGTATTTGGATGCACTATTTGCCGGATCCGGGTACGAACCGAGTAGTAGCGGCAAATCTGGCCAGCGACTCGCAGAAAGTACCATCTGTAGGCAAAGCGCAGTTAACCTGCCATGTGAACAGCTACAGAGAACTATCTATAGTCAATGCAGAGTCTATAGCAATATCGTTCGTATACCATATCGTCACACTCTAGGCTATAGCAATATATTTATTATTTGATGACTTTATTTGTAAAAAAATGTAAAACCTTGTTTTAAAAGTTGAATATTAAGTTATCAACGACTTCTTTACTCTCCAATGTTTACCGGAAAGTGGAGCCAATTCAAGCGGGAAAATTACTGATTTGGTTGCCACCTGAGGAATGCAAGCAAAATAAAGATATATAAATTAAAGTAATTATTTTAAAGAAAATTCAATGGAATCCTAAGTTCTTGTTCAATTAACCAATAACTTATAAGTCCGTTAATCCTAAATTTGTTTGATGAAAAAATATTATTTTATCAAAAACAATTATTTTATCAAAAAGTTAATTTTAGCTATTTGCAGGTGTAATATTTGCCAAGGGAAATACTTCCAAACAGTCCAATATTCATCCGAGGCGAATGTCCGAGGCGATTTCCGGTTATGCCCTAGTTCAAAATCAGTTTTTGCTCAATGTGAAACAGTCGCTTTTCATGTAAAGATATTTTTTTGGACCAATGGCAGTTTAGACCTTCACCAGCAATGTGATGGTTTGACTCATGCCATTAATAACCTTTCCACATCATTGATACCGTGGCACAGGAAAATACTTAAAAACCTTGAGCTTAGAAATAGATACATTGTAACACAAACAATCCATATGAACAATAAAATAAGCCAAGTGGTTCAAATAGCCACAAGGGTGGAAATTTGGTTTGAGATATCTGCCTCACCAGTGCCCAGCTTACATGAATACACTGACCATAGGGTCAATGGGGAGAGGAGACCATGAGGGAGAGGGCTGGTCACCAACCTTCAATCCCTTTTCATATGCCAAGGCAAAAAATAAAATCGCCAACACTTCACTCATGGCTGCCCTAGGATTACCTAGAGAGACTGCTCCGCTTCTTATTCTTCTTCTTGAGGAGATATATTTACCATCCAGTTGGGACCTCGCAGTTTCTTGAAATTTGCAACAACTCTGTTCTGGAATTCGACCTTTTCGTAACGCTCTGATCCAAACGAAGACCGCTCGGCTGCTGTGCTTGGCGGAAGGTTCAGGAAGACGACGAGGTCTGGTTTGGGCAGACCTTTTTCTGGTTGCATGCACCAGTTCAAGTCCAGACTAGGTTTCTGAAGTAGAGAAATTATCACTCGTACAGTTTCAGTAACATGGCACCCAGGCACACAGGGTCGACCAGTGGCCACCTGACGTGTTGGTCTTGACCTCTGCGAGGCAGGTTCAAATATGCCGCAAAACATTTTAGAGTTTGTTCTTTACAAATTATTGAGTGTACGAAAAGTAACTGTACCAAGAGTGTACAAAAGATACGAATGGATCTCATTGTCAAAGTGTTAAACCAACATGTATAAATATGAAGCAAAGCATTTCCATTGCAATTATTTAACTGAAATGGTCACATCTTTGTATGGCATCTCTTCACACGAACTCTTTGCTCAGAAATGCTCCTATATGACAATATAAGCCATGAATGAATACAATGCTTTCCAAACACTCTCAGAACATAGATACAGAAAGGCCAAGGAATTCTAGTCATATTCTCCAGGTGGAAATCTGTCCAAAATATTTCTCAGTTGTTGTGCATATCCTCTCCTGAAAGCATGTAGCTACACACCCCATGCCCAATCTGCAAAGTTGGCTTAGGGCCCATCCATATATTATGTACGCCAAAAAAAATCGGATTTTCGGATCCCCTCCCACTGTTGCACTGCATACATTTTTTGGACCCCTACCCCATGTGTACCTACAATTGAGTTTTACCCCCCCCCCCCATTGCAAAGGCCAAATAACAATAGAGATCTATAAGACATTGATTTTACCACAGGCTATTTATTTATTTTAAGTATCATATTTAACAGCTTAAATTTATTAACTATTACGAAGAAATAAAACACTAAGTTTCAGTGCTACATAAGAATGAGTAAGCAGGAATATAGTCTGTGATTGGGTTTAGAGTTCTGATTTTAATATTCTGCATTGTGTATTCATAATTATAAAATTATATTTGTGTACGTACATATTTTCGGTACCCCCTCCCCCACCCTCGCTGCATACATAACATGTGGACGGCCCCCTACGTTTTTTGCTGCAGAATAGGCCACTCCGGAGTACGAATAGCGGTCGACGACCAGCGTAACTCCGCTCTCCAGCTTATCGCGCATCATCTGTCTGGAAAACACAACATGAAAAGCACTTGAAGAGCCAGTAAGTGCAAGATTTCAAGCACTTATAAAGACGTTTGGTTTAGGAAGACGCTTTGCGAAATGTTATGAATCAAGGGTTCAAGAAAGGTTATCTCCCAATTTAGGCAAAAACTAGTCAAGTGGATCTCAGGCTATCACAAAAGAAACTCAGGTAAACAATGGCTACACCATTATACACAGACTTTATCGATGGAGAACTTTCTCAGAAATGGCTGCTTTTGATTTATTTTCTTACTTCTATACAGCCCTAGCATTTAACTTCATCCTCTGTATAGTAAATTAGCTAGAATAACAACATGCTAAGAACTCACCTCTGCCATTCTCAACACAGGTATTTCACTCAACCCTACTAATTTCTTTTACCCAAATCCTATCCTCATTCTTGCCCTTCCCCTCAACTCCCTGGCAGATTCAATCCACTGTACTCGTCTGACTGTCGGCCTAGCTGAACCTTGACCCAGAATTAAGTTTAACTGCACTCATCTATTGATTTTGCTTTAACCAAGGGCCTGTGAAAAGCTGGTTCCTTCAACTTAGCCTCTCTGGTTGCTGTAGAAACACCAAGAGTTTAAGAGTTTGGATCAAGCTCAGAGTTAGCATACAGAGAAAGCTTGTTACAACACTATCATAATTAAACATGATGCACATTCTTAATTAAATTGCAATAGTACAAATTAACATTTAGCCTTAAACAGGGGTTAGCTTTTGGTTCTTATGCTAGGTCCTCAACTGGCCTGTGTCATCCTATTTCAGTTGCAGGTCATTATGTCTGGGGACAAGTCTGTTACCTAGGGATGATTCGTCCAAGTTCTATGAACTAGGGCAGCGTTTTCCAATCTTTTTTGGCAGCAGAACCCTTTTGATCTTAAATTATTTTGGCAGAACCCCAGTCCAAAAATAAATATATTTTGTTGTAGGTACAAATGCTTGAGAATGCAGGCAATTACAGGTTAAGGCTTGGATTAGATTATTAGCAACATAATATAAATTATCTTTCACGTGAAGTCATACACAGATGCTAAACAAAGAGTCTCCTATGAAAATTTGAGAAATTTGCTTTAAATTTGGGAACCACTGAACTAGGGCATAACCGAGTAGACAATTTCCACTGAGTACCAAATCCAAATATTTGGATGCACTATCTGCCGGATACGGGTACGAATCGAATAGTAATGGCATCTCTGGCCTGGCAAGTACCATTCGCAGGCAAAGCTTAGAAGTTTTTACTTTCGTCACTTTCACAGTTTTGCATAATGAAAAATTAGCAAAATAAATGCTTATGCCTTTAACAACTACTAATTTTCATTTTAAAATTGTTAAAAATATGTATAAAAAATTATTGAATTAAAAAATTTATATTTTTAACTATTTGTATGTGTAATATTTGCCGAGGTGAATACTTCAGAATAGTCCCAAAAAACCGGTCCAAGGCGATTTCCATTTTTGCCCTGCAATGAACTCATCAAGACTTATTTGTATCACCATGGTTCTCTACCCTGGGCTCGTCTAGATGCCGTGTGCAACCAAAAGTTCAGACGGCACAGGTCGGCATCCACTGCTCTTGTCCATGTGTGGTGAGATAGTGGCACTAAATAAATGTGTAAAATAATAGCAATCTAGAAATGACCCAGCATTCTGAACAATTGCATGTCTTACGCGGCCTCCCATCTGTTGGCGGCGTACAGAAGGTGAATGGCATGGTTGTCTACGTTGTCTTTTTCCCTTAAATAGTCATCGATCACTTTTCCCGTTGACGTCTTGCGGTCTACAAAAAGCCAAGAGCAACATATTACTTTGTTTATCAGAAGATGCCCCAAGAAACACCGGGACATTTTTTATATTGCATTGTATTTAAGCATCTGTAAAGCGCCTCCAAATAGGGTGATCCGTTCACACTACTTCTTGCGGAGCCTTGCGCACTGCAAGTCTCCGTGAGAAGAAGCAGTGTGTACATTTCTTGTCTCTTCCCTTAAAATAGTCATTGATTTGGTTATTATGTACTCATGTCATTAGTTAAGATAAAATGATAATCATTTAGGTCGTAACAGGATTAGTCGTAAGATTAAGTAAAGCTGTTCATCATATTTGGAAATATGTCAATCAAATGTCACTCATGCATAATTAGTAAGTACTTTATGTGACCCTGGCTAGCAGCATCTAGATCCCTTCAGGGCCCCCAGTCAGAGGCATAGCTAGGGGGAGGGGGGGGACATGTGTCCCCAGGCACCAAGTTAGAGGGACGTCAAAATGAGGATTAAAACTACTATTTTTTTGGATGCAAACTAATTTATCCCCGGGGCCCCACTGATCAGCGATCACTAAGGGCCCGTAAAGGCAACATAATACTCATAACCTATTTCCAAATCTATGTAGTTCACCACACACTCTTCTACCAATGGCTGTTTCAAATGCAAACTGTGAGTGGTCCTTCAGCAAATTGAAGCCAATTTTGTTGTACATGTATTTGCGAGCTTCAATGGGACATGATCGTCTCAGTGATCTTCCTCTTCTTAAACCCTTCCCCTCGTCACAAATGTGTGACACCTCCCACCTTGGAACGTGACGTCATTTATGGACGGCCACAAAGGGGCATCAATTCTGTACCCTAATTACGCTCTCTTCTGTGGGCTCCCGAACAGTAGTATAATTAATTAACGATTGTAAACGAATTCGAATTTTTTTATTTACTAAACGACAATCAACCGAACTAAAACACAAATACTGCTACTGTTGGTGCTTACAAGTTACTGCTTCCTAGTGTTAACTAAGGCAAAACTAAATAACTCATCAACGTTGTTCAAATTGTCAATCTAAATAACAAGAGAATGTGACTTTTTAAATATTCGAAACTTGGATTCAGCCTCGGCAAAATTCAACTTGTAAAACTTGGTACTTGGACTCGACAAGAAATTCAAACTCGGTTCATCCCGAAAAAGAATAATGTTCAGCTGGAAGCTGGATAGATGAAAAGAATTCATGCTTAGAAATAAGCAGAAGCCAGATTGATGAATAGAACAATACTTAAAAGGAAGCTGGATTGATGAAAAGGATAAGCTTAATGCCTAAATGGAAGCTGGATTGAAGAAACGAATTGTGCATAAATGGAAGCTGGATCGATGAAAAGAATCAAGGTTAAGAGAAGCTGGATTGATGAAAGAATGCCATTTAGATGAAAGCAAGATGAAAAGAAGGCTGCGCAGTGTGCATGCAGAAACTGGATTGATGAAAAGAATTATGCTTAGATGAAAGCTGAATCGATGAAAAGAATCATAATTAAGTTGAAGTCGAATTGATGAAAAGATTTTTGCTATTGTGAGAAAATAATGCTTGTATGTGGTAGCAATGTTAATAATAATAAAATGCAAATCAAAATTTATTTAATTAAATCACTAAAATGCACCGTTACCATAGATTTTAAAAAGGAAAAAAGCTTACTTATAGTTTCGGGGACTCCAACTTACGCATAATATTTTGATCTTTTGGTCTGCTGCCATTGGTCAGAACGATATACTTCCGGTGCGTGATTGGCACAAAAGAGTAAGTAAATAAGCTTCGTATATGGCTAAAAACGACACTAACCCTAACCTTAAACGACCCTCGCAGCGCCTAAGCGGACCCTAACCGACTCTCACGATGCTTAACTTGACCCTAATCGACCCTCACGATGCATAACTATAATATTATTATAAGAACTTATAGGGTTTTCAGTGCGCATGCGCTAAAGGTTACGCACAGGTCTCCACTCAAGCCACGTCTAAAATATGCGAAAGTTGGAGTCCCCGAAACTATAAATAAGCCGGAGAAATCAATTGCTATGAATAGATTACCTGGAAAATGCAGATGTTCGACTGGTTTGCCCTCATTCTTCAATGCCTCTGCCAGCTTGGAGGACTGTGTTGACTTCCCGCACCGATCTCCTCCTTCGAACACGATAAAGGCCCCGCGTGGCATTTTACATTAGTTCTTCTTTCACACAACACTTACTGATAGATTTCACACTGAATCGGTATTACTTTTGTTACTAATACAGTTGAAATAAGGAAACCCTCAGTTCCACGACAAACAAATTAAAAGCTTTTGGCGCCAATCAATTCACAATGCTCTTGCCCGCGCAGTCACTAAAACCCCAATGCACCATCATATAACCTCTGTCTTAAAATCACGTCATTGGCTTAAAGTTCCTCAACGCATCCACTACGAAATTTTCACCTACAACCAGCGTTGTGTAAACTCATACAAGAAATGAGTTAAATCAGAACTCAACTCATGCACCTCAAAATGAGCTAAAACTCAAACTTAAATCATCCTCTGTGAAAGGAGTTAACTCAAACTCATGCAGTTGTTAAATGAGTTAAATCATCAACTCACACATGTCTCATACTTGTACGTACGTTCTAAACGAACGTTGTTCAAATTCACAGTTACCACGAAATGGCATCATCAGCTTATTATTTATAATTTACTAGTATTACTGCTATTATTAATGGATGATCAGATTATTATTACGGAGTCAAAGTAAACACCACAGTCCACATGTTTAAAATCTCAAACAAGACTGTCATTAACTTGCTTCAACATAATATGTGCCTTATTGTGCCGAATAGTGAATTGATTTTGAAGTGGACAGTTGTAAGTCAAACTCACAGAAATTATGAATTAATTCAAACTCATAAATCACAGCAAGTGAGTTAATTCGTGAATTTAAACTCAATTGAATTAACTCGATCATACCCAACATTGCCTACAATGCACTTCAAACTTCCGCTCAACTCCTTGCAATTCGGTCACCCGGATCAGCTCGCTCGTCGTCATATCTTTCTCTATCTCGACCTCCAGTCTGATCGTCTCTGAAATTCTGCAACCGCTGCAGTTTATAATCAATATGCAGCGCTAGCACAATTGGAACGGACTCCAAAAAGAACTCCGTCAGTTTGCTCATCCCCACATTTCACCTCCAAATATAGACCCTCCTCCGCTTTCACTATCATCTGCTACTTTCCATTCACGACTAAAAATCAAACTCTTCAAGGTGTCCTATCCAGATTCTACTCCTCGGCCACCACATGACCACCCATTCCACCCTCATCGTCGACTACCACCGTAGCTAGTAGCACCATGCTGTCTCCTCGGCTTGATTCCCTGGATTTCGACCTGGTACCGAAAGGAAATGAGGGGATTGACTATTGCGGACTTGATTTTATATAGCGCCGGTGTTTAAGCTGGTCTCCCTGACGTGGCTCCTGTTAGCGCTCATAAATCTTCCGAAGATAGGTTGCATGGTTACACATTACAATGATTGCATTACATACAAAGGTCGGACAGGCCGACGGCTACCCTACTATTGATGATGTCCAGAACTTAAGCGAAGTGAGGTACGGGTGAAAAGAGAGGTCAGCATTGGATTTGTGAAAAGGATCTGTCCATCGATTTTAACAGGGTTGCAAACATGTTGGGTTTTTTGGTCATTTTGAATTTTTTTTCACGAAAAACCAAAACATACGAAAAAGGGCAATTTTTGTTTTCTTTGTTTTTTATTCAATTTACTAATATTACTATTATCTTACTAAGTGTGTGTTATTTAGTCCTAAATCAAACTAAATTAGTTATAAAAACGAGTTGAAGCTCTTTTTCATGCTGTGTTTGATGCTTTTTATAACAAAACTGCTGTGACAAAATTTAAAGGAAAACTAAAACCCAAATTTAAAAAAACAAAAGAACAAAACCCAACTTTTGATCTTAGAAAAATCTTGGTTATTTGCACCCCTGGGTTTTATTACCTCGACTCTGTCACACTGACATCCTCTCCATCCCCAACGCACTTTGATTGATTGACTTTATATAGCGATCGCACAGTCACGACTCTGCTCATTTTTCAACTAGAGTTTGGTCGGGTAAGATCCTTCACCTAACAAAGTCCTTCGCTACCGCTCGTCCGTTCGAATGGACGCCACGCCATTTAATGTCGCCGTGGAAGAACCGGAGCCTACAGATACTAACCCGAGATTTTTTAAATCTCAGAAATAAGCCGGCACCGGGAGACATGCTCTCTTTCGTTTGCAAGCGCATCTCATCGGTATTTAAGTTAGGCTATAGCATTGGCTCTATTATTATATATCTGCTCGTTTAATAAAACAAGCAAATTGATACACCACAGTAAGTATACAAAGCGTCTATGTTAATAGTTCGCAGCCAGGTCGCCATGCAGGGAGGATCATGACAGTTATGGTATATAGGCCAACATAATAGATATAATCCTGCTCTTATGAATTTGCTTGGATTGTCCGCTGTATATATGAGCAAGTCTATGCGTATAACATGTACAAGGTACTTATGGTGCAATGTATGTATGTAGTAGGCTATTTATATAGCGCCTTATAGGCATCATCACCTACTACACCAGACTATAACTAGGGCCTATACTTCTACTCTTACTAATAAGTTGCTTACTTGACCTATTCGGTCTACTACTATATATATACTACAACGGCATTTTGGCAGGGTACTTAGTACTTACTACTTGGACACTACAAAATTCAGATTAGGCCTATACGTTCATCAGATCTGGCACAGTATATTAACAGAGGATACATTCGGCTGATTTTCGGACCTGGTGCCTTTAGGAATTGAGATCTAGGCCTAACCATCTAATAAGCTGGTTCCCGCGACTTCGCTTTTGTGGGCACTTAGAGATGTTGAGATGACGATTACGATTTCTGTAACAATAGTCAATCATATCATGAGCAAGAAACATTTCCCACTTGTCCGTAGCCTCCCCCACCCCACCCCACCCCATAAAACAAAATTAATAGCGAATATTTCTGCTATAGATTCGACAGTTAGGCTTCAGTTTTTAGACTTGTAAAGGTTTGGATGAGCAATTTAACCACTGGCACTGACTGCCAATGAGTAAAGTAATTATATCGTCGTCTGACTAAAGTTGGTGTTTGAGACGCACGTGGAAAACTGCAATAATTGTATATTGCATTATCTATTACACTATATTATTACATTATTATATTACATTATCTAGAATATAAGAAGTTTACTGCGAACGTCTCCGTTAGCCAACGCACGAACCTACTACCCTTATAATACATTGGGGTAGGCGTTCTTTAACTCGTTTTACTGTACGCTGTAACACTGTCACTGTGTGATAACGGAGATGATCGGCGTCGCGTTCCTCCTTTCTCAAGGATTCTCCAAGCTTGGGAATGGCACTACCAGAGGTTGGGTAGTGGCGGAGTAACTTCCATCGTCCGCAGCAGTCAGCATTTATATAGCGTAAGTTTAACCTCAGCAACCGGGTGGGATGGGAGTGGGTAACACGTACGGATCATGTTGACTGATGACATCAAATAAATAATCCAGCCACCCACTGACTCCTCTCTGAAACAGTGGTAGCTGCTGAGTAAGCCGATGGGAGGGGCCTAAACGTGTGGGATGGGCCTAAACAAACGCAGGCCACTCGCAACAAGACGTCTGCGCAGCCGACGGATAACTCAGGCTCCGCTGCGTGTTTCTGAAGTGGCCCAGAGTTACCACGCCCCCGTTTGTCCGTGTAATTATCTGTTCGTCCACCTCTCTGTCCTGGTGGCTGTTTGTCTGTCTATCTGTCTGTCGCGCTTCTCGTGAGCAAGCGTTTTTGTTTCTTACAACAGTTGAAGTCATAATTTTCACAAATTTCCTAAGTATGATTGTATTCAAGAGCAAGTGTGTGCACAGGTCAACATGGGCGTTCGCGGGAATTTTTCTAGACAGAGTTTGAAATATTGTTGGCACTGGGATTAAGGAAGATGCCGAAAGCGGTCGATCGCGTTACACTCGGCGCTCGCTCCCATGTTTAGGGTGTCTGGGTCTGGCACGGATCCCAACGACCCCCAGTGCTTTTGACATGATATGGGGCCTGTTGTTAGCGATCTCGGATTCGTTTTGAGTCTGAAGTTTTGAACGATATTTAAAACTATAAGTTTCAATTTTTCATTTAGGCCTATATTAGTTTGGGCAAAAATAAAAAAAGTGGATAATAATCATAGTCCATCGTTAAAAACTAAGTAATTTTTTACATATGCAATAAATCCTCTAGCTTCGCCTCTGACGACGTCAGACCAATTAAGCCCACTCGTATAGGTCTAAATATCATAACCTTATTTATTCAACAGTTGCGTAAATCTGTCGTAACTGAATAGCTTATTAGTAAAGCATAGGAAGCCTAAGCTAGACAGTCTGCATATAGAATGAAGTATATGAAGTCAGAGCGGTTGTCCCGGGATCTCTGTTAGGAGACCAGTGGTACCACGTGGCCAAGGGAAGATCTCGTTTGACAGGTGGGGGCACGGTGCGCCCAATGAGAGGGGTAGGAAATGTGGGAGAGAGGGGACAAACGTAAAACGTGTCCCCTCTCTGTAAAAGATGGGGGCTTTGTCCCCCTCGATCCTCCAGGGTAGTCGCTCCTGTGCTCCAAGTGAAGTAATGGGAACATTTACATATCAATCCAGCGTTGTCTAATAGACTGGTAATACTGTCTGTCCTCCGTTGTTTTTTCTCCCTTCTAATCTAGCGTGTATTGTAATTGGCCATCGCGTGGGCTTGCCCCGCCGTCTTCGGCCGACAATGTAATGTTACACAAATCTTCGAAAATTTCTCAGCGCTTGCAAAGGCCACGTCTGGGAATCCAGCCTATTCCCAGGCGCTACACCACATCAACCCCGCAATAGCCAGGCTTCTCATTTGGTCAGGGTGCCCGGTCATGTGGACGGTAGTCGAAGTGGTGGCGCAGGAGTAGAATCTGGATATGGGATAACTTGAAGACACGAGTGGAGCGCAACAATCAAAGACTGGAATCGGATGAGGATTCAAACGAAGGGGCGAGATAGGATGAGTCAAAGATCTGGTGCACCCCATTATACTAAGGAGCTGTAGCAGAATTTCAGAAAGGATGAGACTGGAGGTCGAGATAGAGAAAAACATGACGATGAGCGAGTGCTCAGAGTAGACCCGGGCGCGCGGTTGTGTGGAGTGAATGGCTGCCGAGTATAAGAGTGAATGTTGAGAGCTATAATTATTCGAAGATCGCTGTAGTAGAAGACACACTCTTGTAGTGGATACACCGAGTGACTTTTAGCCAGCCATATGCATAGGCCTAGGCCTACATCGTTCTGTCCTCATCGGTCTCCTTCACTTATTCAAATATACGACAGATTTACGCAAGAGTCATGGGCGAAGGCGAACAGATGGCAGCGAAGACTTTCCTAGTAATAATGATCATGGTAAACATGACTTTGATGGTTGACTGACTGACGGCTGAGCCTATAACCCAATAGGAATGCATTGCCTATAAATGACGTCACTGTTCGCACTCTGACAGTGCCAGTCACAAGCCTGAGTAAAGTAAGAGGGCGATGATAACGATCTGTAGTATTACATGGTGTTATTAAACTGAAACTCGTACACGTACGTTGCCATGGATACCAGCGTCGAAGGAAGAACGAGTAGAACGAAGACGAAGCAGACTCTGACTGAGACTGGTTATGCTGAAATAGGTGATGACTGTAAGTAGACTATTCAGCAACGATAAAAAAGAGGTCAAAGGTACCACCAGAATGGCGTCATGAATCTGTCCACATTCGCCGAACATCGTGCTAAGACCACTGCAACTAATTATCTCCTCTGCGGCTCTGCGTCCTTTCACCGGCAACCTGATTCCCGGAACGTCACTTGACACGTCTGGGCAGCCCTCTCTGACGCGACGTAGCACTTGTGAATAAGTTGGCGCACTGCGTTTGGCACAGGTTTTGACACAGGAGCAGCGATATCTGGAGATAACGATAATGATCGACCGTTTCAAGGCTTCGATCCTTTTGAGAGTAATTGTTAGCCGCTGTGTTTTACTCCTTCATATCTCAGGAGTCCTGCAGCTGGTAGCGTTTAAGCGGCTGCCACGTCCTTGCAATTGTTTGCTCGATTCTGATTAGACCGTGAGGCCCAGATTTTCTTTTGAAGGTTAAAACGGACTATAGACTACGTTTGACTGGATCGTTTGTGCTTCGGGTTTTATGCCAATGTGAGCAAGCTGTTGGAAGAATTCCGCTTTTGTTTATTATGTGCTATATACCTACGTTCCTTGCGTTCATAATGACAGTTCAATTTTAGTGGAATAATTACAAATACAACGCACTTAGAACAGAACGCATGCCAGCTGTCTCGTGTTATAGCGCTATAGAAACGTAGATGTGAATCATTTACACATTGCCGCACCATACATAGCCGTACTAGCGCCCAAAACTGCAGGTCAAAGGTCAGCTCATGACGTAGTTTGGCCAGCGCAGTCAGCGCAGGCCCCTATGATTGACAGGCAGCCTCGCGGCAGATGCAGAATAGCACTTGATGGAGTAAGGAACCGCAATCGTAGACTACGCACTTTACAGATTGCGATTAGAGTTAGTTTCTTGCGTAGTTTTAAAGTAAGAGTTATGATATTTTCGGAGAAGTGAATTTTTATTTGTATAGTTTTCTGCCTTTAATACGCTATCATCGGTACAGAAAGCGTGGGTTGTCTTCTTACTCCACACGGTGCATATAGGTCGATCTACGCCTTGGGCCTTGAAGCCTATCGTCACTACAGGCGACCTACTTTTAGTATCGAGAAATAATGACGAAGCACCCGACTTTGGCACCGTATCAGTTCGCCGAAAGTTTTGATCGTTCCTCGTGAAAACTTGTTTTATCGCGTGTGGATCGATCTTCGGTCAGGGAAACACGATTCCACGGTTGCCTAATAGTTCCAATCAATCGATACATGAACTTAGATTGGGAGAATCGCGATTTCGTGATGTTTAGCTGTTAAAAAATAGTTCGTGCGCAGGCACCGGAGGCCAGTTGCTGCGTAATTAGTCTTCAGTAATGAAGTGTAGTGGTTGGTGAGTTGTTGAGTGGTGTCGAGAGAATCTTTAGCGTAATAGTCGACAGTTAAAACGATTTTTATTCGATTTTCGTCTGTTGAACGATAAACGGGAAGATCGCGCAGATCGCAGACATGAGTTTTGCGAAAGTTAAAAACGAACCGAACGACGCGGGGAGGGATCAACCGTCCAGAGGTGTGGGACCCGTGGTCCACGTTCGTGGCGACAGCGAAACTGAGCTCGACCTGCTCTTTAGCGTACTCAAAAACGACTCGAAACAACAAGGACAGACATTTCGCGATAAGAATCTGCCATTTTCGTTCTTCAACCCTCCAGAGCCTAAACCGGGTGGTAGCCACAGTCGAGAAAACAGTCTGGATTTTACGGGGGCTTCGTCTGGCGTCGGAGCCCAGGGCCATCAGCAACTTCAAGCGACCGCAGGAGGGTCGAACGTCTTCCACGCCCGCTCCCATTCCTCACCGGCCAAGCTGCCCGTCTCACTCAGCCTTCCAAACCCCGGGCAGCACGCCAAGCAGGGCAGCGGAGATCTCATCGGGGACAATCAGGTTCCAAAGTATTGCTTTGTGAGGTATGTGCTAACGAAAGCTAACGGACTGGAATAGCCTTGTAGGGTATTTATATGGCGCCTTGTTGGAGTATTTCGCCATCGCCATGTAGACCAGAAGTTACTTTCATGGGTGACACTTAAGGTTGAGTAGTATGAATACTGTCCTGTTGCTTGCTGGTTACATGGCCTGTCAAGTTAAGTGCTGCTAACACTGACCATGCCTGTGAACCAATGCAATTTAGTAATAAGACTAGCATAATATGAAGCATGGATGAACTGAAACTCTGCTCGGAACTCGTCTGGTCCCGAGTTTCGCACTGCTCCGCATACTCGGACTTGGGCAAACAATGGGTCCGAGCATTAATTTAATATTTCCGATTTTCTGTTTTGAAACGAAAATAGGAAAATAGAAATTTTTTATTTACAAAACGGCAATCGACCTAACTAAAAACACAATTACTGTTATTATTATTTACAAAATCAAGAGAATGGAACTTTTAAAAATATTCAAAACTCGCACTCGGCAAAATTGAACTCATAATATTCAGTACTTGCATTCAGCAAAAAATTCAGACTCGGTTGATCTCTGATTTCATTACTAAAATTGGCATGAACAAAAACAATGTCATTATTAACATAAAGATATAAAACACGACTTTTCAATTAACATTATTGGTTGCTGACTGCTGAGCATATTTTCTTGGTTCCTATAGATTTTGAGCAGGGTTTGATAATGCTTGGGTGCTGTGATTCATAAAAAAATGGACACTGATTATAAATTCGTTAATACAGTGGTTCAGACTTTCTGTTATTTTGCCACTTTATATGAAGCCACATTTTTTATTACTAGAAGGCATCACCTTTTTTTAAAGTATTGACTGAGCATTAATTTATTTTTGTGTCACGACAGCTTCATTTTTTAGTTTGAAACAGTTGGTTGTTCCTGAAATAGGGCTAAACAGGATGGCGGTGAGAGAGGAGGGGGACTGGTCACCCACTTTGTGGGTCAGAGTTTGGGCTTTTATTAAGTTAATGTAAATTTTTATATAGTGACTAATTGACTATGTCCTCAACCCCATTCATTTTTTGATGAAGGATTGGGTCACTTCCATCACCTTATTCACCACCGCTGCTAGCATTTAGGTAGGTTATGAATTTAAGAGAATGTGCCTGAGGCTGCAGGTTGATGCTAGAGTTGACCCTTGCTATATGGTGTTTTGAAAAGTTGATTCAGTATCTCCGATGAGGAACATCTGTTGAACAAATACATGCTTGACAGACCTGATATGCGACTGTGCACCTTGCCGGTTGCCATACAGTTGAATTTGACTCATGTTGCAATCATATCATATAATCTAACAGCAGTATAAATTAATAATAAACGAATATCTTAATTAAATTAGTTTATACTGTAGTAATGTTATTATTTTTTTATATATTTCTTGTGCTTTACAGTAAATTTGCCACACTGAAGAATCAAATAATTATATTAAGTAGCTCGAAGTGCGGCATAGCGTCTCTGACTGGAGTATACTTAATGTGTGAAGGAGCTACAATTAAGCTATGAAGTTGTTGCTGCGTAACTGCCATGCTGTCCCGTGGCAATTCTGAAGCCTTTACGTTCATTGGTAAACAGCAGTTCACACATTATCTGCCTCAAACATCGACCTTTGTGAGTTGGACACCATTAAATTTTGCCTCTGATACAATAACATGTATATATTTCATTACAATAAGATATATATATATATATATGTATATGCGACAAAATAAAAAAATGACTGTATTGTTAACATAATCACTAGCATAGTATATATTGTAATTGCAATCAATTATATAGAGCACTGTCAGTTACAAGCTACTTCTATAGGGTGCTTAAATATAAATCAACATATGACTAATATAGTATCTATTAACATATATATTAGCATATGATTAATGTAGTATTTATTAACATGTAAATTAGCATATGACTAGTATTGTATATATTAACTTATATTGACATGTATATTAATTTAACATGTGACTAATGTAGTGGCCCAGGTCATGGCAGATGTTGCTCATAAGAGATGCTGAATCAGCTATAAAAAAAATTAAACGTATTGCACCTATAGTGAGTGCCACTTGAAGTGGAGCTATATAAATCTGCAATTCCCATTCCCATGTGGTCACTGCAGAGCAGGAACATAGTATTAATGCTGTGGTAGCAATGTGCCTTCTTCATTTGCAATTATTGCATCTCATTAAGTCTTCTCGTTGGGTGATTGGGTTTCCGTGGGAAAGAGAACACGTGACTTGTCGATTTAAATAGATTTAGCATTTAATCGTTTTCCGTGTCCATCTGATTCGTCATCCAAATCATGAATTTTATATTTGCTGGAAGTCGTAAATAATTCATGAGCTAGAGGCTCGCGGGTCCAGACCTTGGAGCGCTTGCTTATGGAAATTTGAAATTTTTAAGACCTGTACGACGTTAGTGTTTTAATTAAAACATTGCCGCACGAATGCTTAATTCCGATGTAATATTAGGGCTTCTGTTGCTCTGCGATCTTAATTTGAAACCCACATGTGACAATAATGATTCATTATTGCTGTTTTGTAATCATGAACTCTGTATTTTAAGGAGCTGCTCTGAAGCAAATACAGAGCACCAGGTTATTCAGGAACGATGTACCATGTCAGGAAGATCGTCGGAGATGGAGGATCTGAGACCAGTTGTCGTGGAGAGACCAGAGTGGATTAGTTAGAAGCTGTTGCTGGTTATAAGGACTTTGACTAAAACACAACAAATGCAAAGTACTTGCAATTGGAAATGGAAGTTCTTACACCATCGCCTCAGTCAAATGTTAATTTAAGACATTTATTATACAACGACCAAGCGGCAATTTATAGCGCTTGCTTAAAATGGCGCGTTAAGGGCCTGATAAGCGTTCCTGTGCAGTAACCGTCTCAAGGAAGGAGGAATCCAATCCGTGCTCTCCACGTTGCATGGTGGGCACTCAATCAATTGGGAAACGCTTAGGAGGTTGGTCGTGTAACCTAAAAGTGGTCTACAGGCCTAGTTGCAATTTAAGGACAATGTGTGATTACAATTGCCACTGGCGTCACTCCTCCTTTATCCACCCCTCCCTTTATCCAGGCTTACCTAAAAGTGATAGTTTCAGTTTAAGGACACTGTGATAACAAGGATCATTAGCGTCACCCTCCTCCTTTATACAGGCTTGGGACTGGTGCTTTTTAAGACCACCAGACAGCTGATGAATGAGTTATCAGTCCTCTGCTGAACAGAAAGTCACCAACCGTCGGCAGTCTCCTGTGCCCACCTATAGAGTGTGTGACCTGTTGTACATCCCACAGTGGCTGGTCATAATTTATAGACGCTGGTTGCAGAATTCGACGAACAACATTGACGGTCGCTGTGATAGGGCGGCCGACTTAGTCACCGGTCGTGACTCATAACTCCATTAAAGTTCCATTAGCGGCAGTTATTTATGGAATAGCTGTCCAGAGCAGTTGTAAAAATAGATTCGTGATTGGTCCATTAGCACTCAAAGCGCTTAACAGGCATATCTGGGGATATAAGTACTTAACCCAGAAGATCGACGTAAGTACCCCCAGAGGTACCTAGAGTAACCAGCGGATGCTGAGACCAGGGTCTCCTTACCTTCTTTTATGAGACCCTCTTAATAGGCAAGGCCCAGATGGAAGACGTTGGGCTGAAAATAGGCGTCGAGGTGTTTCATGTGTTAATTAAGAACGCGTCGACAGTTACTGCAATGGAAATCGGCCAAATGCTTCCCCTCCGTCGGTTGAAGTTTGTCGTTAGGTAGCGCCAGTTGATCGATTTGATTGCATCTGAGAAGCGACATCACACTACGTTGTTTATTCCGCGATATTATCCTCTAACCCTCTGCTGCACGATTCCAACGTAGAGGTAGAAGAGCTTTAAGACAACCATAGACTAAAGACGGTCATGGTTAAGAAGTGGTGGTAATTTCAATGCAGTCCTCCTTTGCCTTTTGATTTTCCAACTGACGGTCTGAGGCCGCCTGGGATGCAGATGAACCAGAGGCCAAGTAAAACTTGCAACCCTGATGGGGTTAAGACCCCTCCCGGATCTTTTGATCGACACCCCAGCACTCCAACCACTAGACTGTATCTGTCGCTTGTGTCCAGTACATGTTGGCCGGAGTTGAAGCAGCGGTCCCGGTTTAGAAAGAAGTTCTGTCGAGTTGTATGAATTGAGTCGATGGCGGAATAAGAATGGCGACTTACGTGCATTCACTCTCATCTGTTTCTCAATGTCGTTCAGTATGCATCGGTGTTTGTATTTTGTTTGTATTTCTGTCTGTGCTTTAGTTTCGCATGTCTCTATTTTGTCTTTCGGTTTGTTTGTGTGTGTGTGTGTGTGTGTGTGTGTGTGTGTGTGTGTGTGTGTGTGTGTGTGTGTGTGTCTGTCCTATTCTGTCACACCATTGCTCTGGACCGTTATTTTTCACCTCTGGTGCCCTGGCGGCGAGGCCGAATATTTTTGGTTCTGTGTGTAGTCTGTCAGTCGTCGAGGGTCACTGAACCGGCGGTGGGTGCAGCAGCAGCGTGAGCAAGTGATGTAGAAAAACAATATGAACAGCATCTGTGTTTTTGGCTCTGCAGCCCGCATTGGTCACTGGGAAGGCAGGAGGTGGAAGATGGTTTTGCTTCGGAAGGTGCAGCAGGGAGGCTGGAATGGTAGTACTTCTTGAGGGGTTAGACATTTTTCAAGGCGTTTATTTGCGGTCTGCCTGCGATACCATACCGATCCGGCCGCTTGGCGAGTGATTAGCCCGGGGGTAATTGACGACTTGAAAGCATAGCTGCAGTCTAAGGCCCTGTGATAGGGGGGGGGGAGGAGGTTGAGGGGGGCGGGACGAACCTATCAATTGGCAACCTGGTGCTTTGAAACATCCATGAGCAGGGTTTGCATAGTTCAAACGTGTTACTCAAAACAAAAAGAATTTCTCCATAGGCCCACAGTACAGTTCAGTACCCGTATTGTGGTTGCTTACTGGAGTCATTCCTTGTAAATTAGACGCTAATGTGGACCGACGTTCAAGCACACGGTTGGCTGTGTTGGCAGACACCGACAGGTTCTTATAGCCGAACGATGTGGCCTGCAACAGGTGGATATGTGTTGCTTTTCCACGATAATTGAACCACAGCTGTGTTCAGTTTCCAGCCACATTGTGTCTGATGGTACGAGAGCTTGCTTATGAGCTTGCCCTGCCCTGGAGTGTTGATTCCCTGCCCAATTGAGATAGGCAGGTTTTGCATTATCTGGGGTTGATAAGATCCGAGCCACTGCCGCCGTCAGAGAATGGACGGTTGTGGATAAGACTGAGCGAAGATTATGTGGAACGAACTGGTTTGGCTGCTGGAAAGTCCCGGACTAGAGGCGCCGGCATTGGAAGAATTGGCCGGATAGGTGCGATAGGTGTCTACTTTGAAGGAGTGGAGGAGCCTCCCTTGAACTGACGCCATGTCCTTGGGTCTGAACATATGGGGGCAGGTGGTCAGACCTGTTAGCTGGATTTATGGTTGTTCAGACTATGATGTAACGGTTGATTTAGGTGGACTTAGATCTTGAGCTGTTGGCACGATACCAGCGTCAGTCTGTGAACCTATGCAATTTTTGTAGTGGCATTATTAGTAGTGTTAATATTATGATGCCCTCGGGGTATCATCAATTGGCAGTAGGTCAATTTAAAGGGTGTTAGAGAGTGCTGGATCTTTCGAGAGGGTGTCTGCTCAGATTGATTAAACTGAGGAGGCTTTTGAATTTTTTTGCTGAAGAGTGGAGATTGCCTGGAGAGGGATATTATCCAAGGCACAGTTCCAGCTTCAAGAGCTCAAAGAAGACTTAGAATATTATTGACTGCAGAATAAAGCCATGGACAGTGCTCTTAAATAATTTAGTTGGTTACTGTGGGAGCTTAGCAAGTGAAGAATTGGGAACAAAACTGTCCATGGTGTGGCCAGTTCTTGAATCGAGGATGGCTAAGATGAGAGGAGACAGGATAGGAGAAGAGAAGAGTAGACAATATGATAGACTACAAGAGAAGACACGATGAGAAGCGACATGATAAGTTAAGATAAGAGAAAGCAAAGTGGTATTACTGGCTGTAATGGTTATAGAGTATAGTAGACTATTATTGGTATTAGTATGGTGTTAGCTATTTAAATGGTATGTAATGCATGCAGTGAAGTAATGATAATGATCACGGCGATGACCCAACAAGTAATACAGGGTTGGGGAAACGTCTTTTTGTGTTGATGGGTTCAATTGTCTGTCTACATGTTTGTTTGTTTGTCAGCACGTGTATGTCTGAAGTCATGTGTTGATGCTTGAGGTTTCTCTTTGATGAGTAGTGGTTGATCAAGTAGTTGATGGATGGTGTGGACTTAACTGGATAGATGGTCATCCCGATCACTCGAATAATGGATGAATGAATGAATGCGTGTGCAGTTGGGTGAGTGATTTTGTGTTTTGGTTAGTTGGATGGGGTGACTTTGTGTTGGTTTTGGGTGGGTTGATAGTGGCTGAACGAGGGTGAATGGATGGAGGGGTTTATAGATGGAAAGAAATATGGATGGGTAAGTGGTTGGTGAGATGGTGTTTGGTTGAACTATGCTGATAGATGAATTTAATTGATCAATGGAACAATAACACTAAACAATATAAGATATCGTACTAGGAGAATCGATGAATGAATGGACAGAAACACAGACCTATAAAACAGATAACCGCATAGACTGGTGTTAAGTATACGTGTGAGCAGAGCGGGCAGACAAGTCTGTACAGGTACAATGGTTACCCGATAATGCATTTCCACGTATTTTGCTTGGCCCACATTTCCCCTCCACCAAGACCCTTGATTGAGAAGTTGTTGATGGGACATAAACATTTAGTTTTTACGTGGAGACCTTGGACTCCCCCTGCCACGTTGGACTCTTCCTCGGCTGCCCCCTCCTCTACTGCCTTCATGTCTTGGGGATAATTTATCCCCTTGCAAGGTCGGTTTGTTGTGATTGGGTCGACAGGTGTGTTGGCAGCTCTCGTGTTGCAGTCAACGGCCGCAGTGGAGCAATCTTGTTTTGTTGCTCGTCTTCGTTTCTACTCATCCTGGGGAGCACCCGACTGAACCGCCCTCCTCCACGTGTCTGGCTGTCTCTCTCTCTCTCTCTCTCTCTCTCTCTCTCTCTCTGGCTTGGTGTATGTCTGTGTGGATTTGGCGGTGTGACTGTGGCTTTGTGCGTGTCTGCGTGATCTGTGCAAGCGTGTATATGTCCTTGCTTATGTCGAGCTTTGCATGTCTTTGTTTATGTCTGTATATGCTGGTGTGTATGTCTTATTGACTGTGCGCATGTTCACGGTTGTTAGGTTGGTACTGTAGCTGTTGTCTCTGTGTCTGTCTGGCTGTGTACGTGTATGTTTCTCTGTAGTAATAGCTTTCCATATGCCTGTGTGCATGTCCTTGTGTATGTTTGCAACTGTTTTAGTGCACATGTGAGGAGGTATGGGGTTGCTCTGTGTGTCTGTCTGAAGTTTAAGCAAGAGTACGTAAAAATCTATTAGGGATCTTGACATCATTGCATGGGCCGCCCATAGAAAAGCGACTAATCGTCAAGACGAGGCTAATCAATTCCAAGCCTCTACATATCGACCCACCCTCACTATCCTTAACTCTCTGCTAATCGCTGTTAACAGGTGCTCTGCGAAGGACGTGTCGCTACATGTCCTGATCCTCTCGGACCCTCTTAATCTGAATAGATAGAAGGCAAGAACAGGTGGCTGTGGGCGTGTCTTTTCTACCCACCCTCACATTGATTGCACTGTTCGAGCTGGTCTTTGGGTCTCAACTAAATACCCAGCCATTTCATCTGGCTTTGACCGCATCCGGGTATGCCGGACTCTTTTGTCAACCGAGAGGTGGGGAGGAGGTACCTGGAATGGAGAGGTGGTACGTCTAGAATCCTGGCCCTGTTTTCAGTTGTCACATGGAGCAACATGGGGGTTCGTAATCGCTTTCAAAACACTGGATAAGAATAAAGAACCATGTTGTTACTACCACTGATCATTTCAAATTGCTCTTTTGTTGCTGGGATAAGACTGTAATCTGTTGTTGTTTAGGTTCTACACTGATTTGTATCTAAGTTTACTAAATTCTGACTCTTGACATCTGAATTACAGTACTTTTATGCAGTGCTATTTTTCTCCAATTTAATCTGATCGATTAGGTCTATCGAATTATATACTGCAGTAATTATCACGTATCACATTATCACGATCCATTAGCTGTCTTCCAATTGTTCTGTAGCTGGAAAATAGCCCAGTTTTCAGCCCCTTGAACTGGTTACTTACCCATTTTCCAAGTACTGCATCAGGCAGCTGATCATGTGCAGTAAAAATGCACTGTGCATTAAGAAATGCTCTGAAACATTATCCGATTGGTTAGAGCTTTCGCTTGTAATGCGGTGAGTAAGGATTGGAGCCTCCTTGAGATTACTACTGTGTTGGAACCTTGAGCAAGTCCTTTAGCACTTTAACATCGAACTGGGTTCAAGCCCTTACCCAGAAGTAAAGAACTTTAGCGACCTTCTCCATTTCTTTCTTTACGAAGTCGCGTCCCTTACTTCCTCCAAGTTCATTCCGGTTTTTCATGTATCTCGTCCATCCATGTAAGAAGGAAAATTTCTCATACTGTCCCTAGATATGCTATGAGCAGAATGCTCTAGCCGTTTATAAGCATATGAAAATTTCTACAAAAACATTCAGATGTGAACTTTTAGGTCAACATGCCTATTTTCAGCACACAATATACTTATAATCCCGATATTTGGACAATTCTGCTTTAAATTTCTACAATTCGATGTAATAATAACCGCCATTTGCATTCACATCATCTGAAGACTGTATATTTTAATATAGAGATGTGTGTTCATTATATAACCATGGTCTCACTCGGAGTGCTTGCCAAATGTAAAACTTCAGGGCCGAATTAGTGCACCCGATGAGTTAATATTCACACCTAAGCGAAACTTGGCTGTAAATCTAGCATGTTTTATCACATTTCATCAGCAGTCCATCCACTCACGTCCTCCATGCAGGAATTTATAAGTACCAAAAGGACTGGTGGAGGAGGGGCTGGCTCTATTGGTTTCCCAGTCACCTGTAGGACACTCATATCATTCAAGTCTTAACTCCAATTGCTCAGCTTTGCAGATTGATGCAGGGTCATTAGATATACTTGTGCTAAGTAAATGCTAATAAATTATATTAACGATTATGTTAATACAAGTTTACATTACCCAGAGAAACGTAAAATGAACCAGGATTCATAGTCAAGACGAGCAATGAAAGTGTTGATGCCCCAATCATGCAGGATATATATATTTATATATATAATTATGTATGTATGTGTGTATATATATATATATTTATATATATATGCATATATATGTATGGCATACATAGGGAGACCGCCGCGTAGGACATTAAGTTAATCCCTGTGTAATTTTGAAGGAAATCGACTGTGAGACAACGACAGACCACGGACCGCAGTATTTCATCCGTTGAGGAGATGTGTGTTATTGGTCGTAAATTCGGCTCAAGAGGTCTGTTGTTTTTCCGGCTCATTGTGATAAATCTTCTGCATCCTCCTCGTGTGCTTTTCCACGGCCTGTGTGCTGTCTAATAGCGCGTGGCTAGACTGCTAGGGGACATTAGCTGTCTGGTGTCAGAGCACATTGAATCCGTTGATGTATACTTTGTTATTGCTGGAAATGAACTGCACAGAAGAAAAATTACAGAAAAACATTGCCCTATTGGAGATACGATCATGCATCCATGCGATCTATTGGGGCACATACCTGGGCCCTGGGGCACCGTGACTGAGCGTATAGAGCCCTAGCCTGTAACCTGGAGTGCTGTTATTGTATCATCTGCGTGCTGGAAGGCTGATTATATAAAATACAATTGTATTGTATTGGTCACCATGAACCGACCCTGACATATTCACCATGTGCTGTCGTTTGTCCTATAGCTTGTAACTGCCAGTCTGCAGGCATTTAGGCGATATTGATCGTGGGTTGCAATCAGACAATTGTGCTAATGAACATCCTGATCAATTTGCTGTCCCAAACATCCAGACTGACCTTTGGAGAGTGAACGTTCCCAGATCGACTCTGTAGATGATGATGATGATTGATGAGTCCAGACCTTGTTTGCTGCCATCCTGTTCCCTCTTGTCCTTGGGCCTGCTGCCTAATGTTAGTGTGGTGGGTTCAACGTAATCACCTCTCATTACAGGCCTCTTGAAGCGGTTTAATGTACACACATGAGTTAGGGTTTTGTGTGTAGAGACTTCTTAAAACCGACTGTGAGGGCCCTGTAAAGTGCTTGTCATAAAATGGGTGTGTTGTAGTGAGGTCATGTTTTATTACTGAGTAACATTTGGAATCCATATTATTGGTGACCCCCTTTTATGCTGTCATAATATTATTCACCCATTAGTGTTTTTTGCTCCTTAGTACATGCGATCCTTAAGACACTGAACAATAGATCTTCAGGACAATACAAAAAGATCTGAAACACCTAAAACATGTAGAGTAAGGTGATACCAGTAAAACATTGGATTTTGTCACAAAGGTGCTATAAAAATTCTCACCATGCAGCACATGTTGAAATAACTAATGCGGTAGAAAATTGTTTGACATGCCTTGTAATGACGACACTAATCCTGACCATAACCAAATCAGTTATTAATAAGAAGCACCAGATTGTTGCCTAAAACGTTTGTCCTAAGAATAAGTCAGCCATTTGAAGCTTATTAAAAACAATGTGCGATGGAAGATTACGATTACAATTACAACTAATGAGGCATCTTAAAAATAATGTGTGATGGAAGATTACGATTACAATTACGACTTCAATCTGATGACAATACGCATGCGCTAGTGTCTTCCGTAGCGTAACTGCCAGAATCTTCTGCCACAAGAGATTTATCCAATTTTTATTGCCCAGTGCATAATGATTTATAAAGTGCAAAGTAATATTACTAGAAGTGATTAGTTTGGCTTTGATTCAAATTGGCTGATGGCCCGTGCTTACCTTTTAAGTGGCACTATGACAACATTGGGTTGACAATTGCAGATCTTTGCCCGATTAGTTGTTTTGACTTTTGAATGTCTGCTTGTGTGCCACTGCCAGTGTACATTTTCCTGCCAGACAAACTGAGTCTCTGAGCTTGACCGCAGTACCGTAGTGTCCTCTGTTCCCGGACTTAAGTTTTGAGAGTCGACAGGATATAATCTGGACAAGAGTGATGAGAAAATAGAGACTCTCTGTCTGTCTAGACATCTTGTTTGTAACCTTCATCGTTTACAAGGGAGACTTCAGATTTTCCAATTGCTTATTTGTATGGGCTGAGTGGGGTGAAACATCTCTTGGATCCGCTATGATTCCGACGCTTCCACATTTTTTGGCATGGCACACATCATTTACAAGGAAAGAGTCAATGTTGATTCCTTATCATAAGATTGGATTTGATGTACAGTTGCACACTCACTCCTTCCTGATTCCACCAATCGACCAATTTTTGTGGGAGGATTACAGCAACTATGCTGTATGCCCGACGATTTGTGATTTTTTGGTCTCTGCTGGATGCTCATGGAATCTTTCCCTTTTGTTTTTGTGGCTTACGTAATACATCCGTCATTGGTGGCGGCAACTGTAGTAGCCTTGAAGCAAGAGGAGACTTGCAGCTGGTGGTAGTGTTGTGTTATTGTAATTGAATATGTATATAGTGCCATTCAGAGATTCAGAGGCACTCCCAACCCCTAGTCAGTGCTGTCTTTAACAAACACAATAGTCTTAAGGCATTTCTGAACCAGGGAAGAGAAACTCTGAGGAAGGCCAAGGAGCTGAAGTCGCAGTTCCGGCGGAAGATGGTTCCAACTAGCGGGACCCATATGTGATATCGTGTGTTGTGTGACCCACTCCCTTTCTTTGTCTCTGTCCTCTATATGGACTATCTGTCTGTCTGTCTGTCTGTGTTTTGTGTTGTGATTGTGAGTCAATGTTGTCAGGGCTATTATTTGTGCAGTATGGCAAATAGCAGCTGCTTCTAGGTTTTTTATGTAATTTAATATTGTAATATAGCATTCACATCGTTGTTATTTAGTGTAATGTTACCTGGGTTAATTCTGTTATTATATTATTATTATTATTACCGAAATTTGATACTGCCCTTCTTCCAACATGTTTTTGCTCAGAAGTGCACACACACACACGCCTCGACGGTGCAATTGCAGTTGTACTGCAGAGCAATGGTGCGCAAAGGACTTGCTCAAGGTCCCTACACAGTGACGCCCCGGACGAGGCTCGAACCCGCGCGCTCAGCACACACTGAACGCCACGGGCTGACCGCTCTAACCGATCGACCACTGTGCCACACCGACAATGTTTGGCTGAATCAAAGCGCAATTCAACGTAAACCTCTATTTTAATCTCACCTGAGATTCAGTTAGGAAAATGAAGATTGGCCTGCATAGAGATTATTGAGGGACATCAGTCAAAATAGAAATTGACATGTATGAAAAGCATGTAATGTTTTGTAATCACATGTTTAAATATTTACATATTGAGTGCTTAAACCTTTGAAAGTGCACATGTGATGATGATTGCAGTGTGATTTCTTAATGTTAATAAGGGTAACTCCCAATTATAGAAACCAGTTCGGTTCATTTGGAGTTCTTGCTTTGATTACGAATTGATTGTGCTTGCCTGCAATGCCAGATAACTATCTTATGATCAATTAGGTATTGTTCAGTTCAGTCAGGTTCAGATACGCATTTGATATTACTTTCATTTTACTTGTTGTTCTTGGAATTCTTTCAGTATCATCCTCTGTCTGACTGTATTGTCTGCTCTGTGTCTTTCAATATTGCCCTTTGTATCTTTCCGTATTAATCTACTACTGTCTTTCTGTATCACCCTCCATAATGTCTTTCAGCCTCTTTCTATGTTGCCCTCTATCTTTAGTATATTTGCCCTACCTAGAATGCTGCTGTGTATGCTGGCCGTTTCCCGTCAGTATCCATCCCAGTGTGACTTTCTCCGTGTGTGTGTATTTGTACTGCTCCGTCTCTTTTTTGTCTCTGCCTGCCTTCATCTCGTTCTCTTTCTCAACTTTATTTTACTTTCCCAATGTTTGGGTGTATCCTGTGTAAGATGGATCATGGTCTCCCATATATACAGAGGTCCTTGGATGGATGCAGCCCTGTTGTAAACAATCCCGAATGTTGATGTGTGTGGAAAGGGTTGGCTGCTGCCCCTTCCCCTCTTCCGTCGTCCCTTCTCCCTTCGTCCCCTCTACCACAGTCCCCCTCCCGAAGTCGCCCTCTCCGGTCGTGTCTAGACCAGTGCTATTTGCGGTGCTCCGTATCATTAAACAGTGTGTAAAGTCAGTCCTTTAGAAGTCGCTCTGTTGCATGAGGATGGAGAGGCACGGTGCGTGCGGCATAGATGCTCTCTTCTTAAGATTTGGGGATCTCTTGGCTCTTCGTTAATGAGCCTGTTTGATCCGATTGTTATAAATGCCATCTTCTTAGGATCTCTGGATCTCATGGTTAATGGTCTGTTCCATCTAATTCTTACTAATGCTATCTTCATGAAACTTGGGGATCTCTTCGATAATAGGTTTGTTTGATCCGATAATTTTAGATGCAGTCTTCTTAAACCTCTTAGATTTGCTAAATGATAATAATACTAATGATAAATTTCTCTTAATTTCTAATGATAAATTTCTCTTAATTTTGAACTGACAAACCGCAGTATGATTACAAGTATAGTACGAATGAATGATTACAAGTTACTACATGTCGAATTTTATTGTCGGAAGCCATGCAAGGCCCCATTACGTTATACATCTAATTTATCCAATGCCGCCGCCTAGCGGAAGAAGGACTAGTCAACCTTACAGAGGAATGAGCGGATACCAGAGGTGTAACAAGGTCTTGAAAAGTGGGGGGGGGGCATAATTTAAGAAATATTGCGCAAAGCTCAAAAATTTTGTTGCCCCCACTTTTTGAATGTTGCCCCCCAGAAATTTGAAAAATGGGGGGCACAAATTATTTTAACAAAGGTAATCTTGAAAAGCCATTGAATAAACATAAAAACGAACCGATTTGGGAGCACATGGGGGCACTGAACACTAAAACTGGGGGGGCTTTGCCCCTCCAGTTTTGAAACAAAGGGCAGGTGCCCCCTGCTTGTTACACCCCTGGGGGATACAGCTCTGTGCCCAGTGCGTTAATCCATTACTCAACGCCACTCATATAAATAGGGGACTACGATTTAGTTGTCTGTTTAATTCTACTCATGTCGATATTATCTCATCATCTCATGTCGATATTATCTCATCATCTCATGTGGATACTATACTTCCTAAGTCTCTTCTAGATCCGATTCTGATCTGTGAACTCTTCTTTAGGGCTGGGAATTCTACCACGGCTGTCCTTGATATGGGGGCGCCTAAGTGGGGTAACCATGAACTCCCATATATTAGCCAATGGACGGAAGGGCAGGAGGGAGTTCCACGTGCTACCCTGGAGGGCTTTGATGTCTGCCTCAGCGGTTGCTGGTGTACTGGGTTTATCGGCTCATAAGGATTTCTTTTATATTCCGGTTGCTAATGGTGACAGATACCCCTTTGATGGGCGGGCCCTTGGGTGGCTGACGGGAGGGTAGGGTGGAGGTGGGGGAGGTTGTACTTGATCCTTGCCATTTGTGATTCAAGTCTTTGCAACAGTAACTCCTTAGGGTTTAGTTTCTGATGTGGTGCTATGCCTATTTATATATGATATATGTGTACTTATAATATATATATATATATGTATAATTTTAATGGTAGTGTGTATAATGTGTATATATATATTTATATATGTTTGCGCTATATGCACAGCTATATAAATCACATATACAAAGTAGCTGATAACTGTTGTGTTTATGAAATCTCATGAGTGTGTATAACTGGTACATATGTACGCTTGTTTATGTATGGCCCATTGGAAAGATGTTGGTATGTATGTGTTTGTATGTATGCTTACATGCCTATATCTACATCCATCAATACATAAAACAACATGGCAGAATTGAGAACTAGCTGTATAGGGAAAGGCGGACCTAAGGGAAACTTATAAGCAGAGAATTGCGATGGTCAATCCTAGAAGAGTCAAGGTTGACGAGGAGACAGATCAGAGAATGGCCCCGAGAGGACGCCGGAGTTGAAATAAGTAGGAGAAGCGTGTGTCGTTAAGGATATGTTCAGCGAAAGTAAGAGAGGTGTCCGGTGTTACACCTGGGTAACATACACCAGCAGACAGCTCGTCAACTGAGGGAATTTTCAGCCAGCAGCAAGGGATCAAATTTCTGTTGTTGTTGGGGTTTGCCAGACCAGATGAGTTGAGTGTTGATGGAAGTGAGAGCTGCAGTGGCGATCTGAAGACACCATAGGCGTAAGTCAAGGGAGGGAGCCTAAGAAGCTTTGTGCTTCTATGTGAGCACTATCATTGCCTGCTATTTGCTTGGGCTTTTGTTTATGAACTGCTAGTGTGGATATTGTTCGGTCTAAAGGGTACTGTTTATGTAAGGTTACCATAGAGATGATGGGGAGAAAGAGAGGCAGGTTGGCAGAGAACAGGAGCAGACTAGGGAGTTTTTAAGACACTTCGGTGAGTCGTGGTGATCGGAGGAAGTCTGAGTTGTGACTCTCGACCAGACAGGCCTTCTGTTTCTCTCAGATTGGTGCTATATAAATTCACAATTGCTTGTTATACTTACTCCACTGATGTGTTACTTGGTTTAATGGCACTGCAATAAATTTAATCCATGGTAGGCAATTTATATTTGCCACAGACACAATATCAGTTCTTTATTCATAGCACTTGACCTATTAGAGATCAACCGAATATCGGTTTCGTTTTCGACCGAAGCTGGTATTGGCAGTTTCTTCCAGTTTCGTTTTCAGCCGAAACCAGAAGTTCGTTTTCGGCACAATCCGAAACTTTAAAATTAGTGTCTACCGACGGCTTCTCGTAGTCTGGCAAGAGGTGCGTCCTGTATGGTATAATAAGTATGACATCTTTGAGTTGAACATCTTTGAGGGCCATAGAGTAGTGGTGTACACACTGGGACGCAGCGCTGAGGAACCGAGTTTGAGACCGGTATCTCCCCTAAGGTTGACTTCCTTTGCTAGGCGGCGGCGTTTGTTAAAAATGTGATGTATAGCATAATGGGTGCCCTGCGTGGCATGCCGACAGTTAAATTCGACTCCTGTAGTAACTCGTCATCATTCGTTCATACTGTACTTGTAATCGTACTGCGATTTGTCAGTTTGAAATTAAACGAAGATTATTTATTATTATTATTATTATTAACACATAGATTTCTCTCTTGGTAATACGGAAATTAATATTGTAAACCTGGAGAGTGCGAAATGCGTTCAGCCGTAACGAAATGCTTCCAGTCATATCGAAATGCTTTCAGCCGCATAAGCATCGGCAAGCATCGGCTGACCTGGCTAACTGGAATCAGATTCCCTCATCTGCCCATGGCCCCTAAATTACAGTTCGGGCCGGAAAGTGTTAAATATAATATATATATATATATATATATATATAGTATACATATGCCTGTACACGAATATATATATATCTCATCATATATTTGTTGTGCAGGCATTTATATATTTCGTTTTCGGCGGAAACTGTCTGCGTTTTCGTTTTGTTTTAAGCTGAAACCGAAATGGGAATTTCGGTGTCATTTTCGTTTTCGGCCGAAAATAAAAATATGGTTTCGGTCGGTCACTAAAAATTAGCCAATGAAAATTTTGGCAAGTTACTTTTATCTGTAGTTTATTTTTTTACGACTATTTACAAGATGTTTGTTTGTAGTGTACTTACATATCTAAGTATGCATTTTCGTATCTGTGTATTAAGGTATTTATTTGTGTGTTTGTATGTTTGCATATATGTTTGTGTAATATTGTGTGTATATATATGTATGTGTTTGTTTGTATATAAAAACTATGTATGGGGTCTTTATGTAGTGCATTTGTTAGGCAACCTGTCAGATGTGATGAACGGTGGTAACTTATTTGTTTGCAGTAATCCTACAAATGCCTGGCAATCTGAACAGTGTAAGCCCCACGAGGTCAACGTCTCTATGGTCGGTGGAGGTCAGACCAACAAACAGGTGAACGGTGGCACAACCCAGGGGGGCATCGCCCAGCAGCAGGCAGGTGACGGGAACGCGGCCAACATCGGGCCCCTTCCGCCCGGCTGGGAGCAGGGAGTGACCGCCGATGGTGATATTTACTACATCAATCACAACAATAAGACGACCAGTTGGTACGACCCAAGGCTGCGTAAGTACCTTTAGATTGTGGTACTCAGTACTAGTTTCGTCTGACCTTTGAACTGTGTCCTATTCTTCTTTTGCTATGGGTCACTGCTTACTACATCAACAATGAGACCAATCAACAATAATTATGTGCTAGTACCTGACATATAAGGTTATGAAGAAACACGGGTTCAAGTCCCTGCTCTATGTGGGACCTTGACCTTGACCTCCACTTACAACTGCTCTGTGACATCGATTGTGTATTGTAATTAAAGGGTGGCGTCTTATAAATGCACTCTTATAAAAATGATGATGATGACGATTATGATGATGAAGTTCTGTCTTTTGTGTTTACGTATGATCGTCGTATCGTAACTGGTTATTTATATAGGGCTTCTTATAGTACTAGATATTCAGAAGCGCTCTCAACGTGACAGCCCCGAGGAAATAAGAAAGTCTTCAAGCAACGAAGGGATGAGGGTGGCAGCCCAATTAAAGGCTTGCTACCGATAATGGAGGACAGGTCATTCCACACAGAAGGGTCTATGAAGGCAAAGGCTGGGTGTTGAGTTATAGCAGTCCTTGTCGGTGGGACAAGAAGATCAAGTCGATCCGCAGACCAGAGAGGGTGGGAGGAGACAGAGGTTTTCGCATTAAGTCGCAGAGATATTTAGGGGCTTTACCCTGTTGAGTTGTAAGGACAAAGAGGAGTACCTTGTCATTGGATGCGAGAGAGAATTGGGAGCCAGTGTAGGACATCGGTCATGTAGGTAGAAATGTGGGATTAACAAGGGAGAGCATTGATCCTGGTTTCCGAGTTCATAACCGACTGCAGGGAAGATAAGTGTGCCTTGGGAAGCCCGGCAATTAGTGAATTGCAGTAGTCAATGAAACAACAGGTGAAAGCATGGACTATTTCTGTAAATACAGTAGAGGATACACAGATTTTCTGATGACTCTCAGACTGTTTTAAGCACCGTACTTGGCTATATTTCATTGTTGGAGGTTGTGGCTGTAGAAAAATTTTCAACGAATTTTCTGCATTTATTGGAGACAGCTTTTTGCATTAAAATCAGTCATTTGCTGCCATCATCATTCAATGAGGTCATCTGATAATTACCTTTCAATGGTGATAATATCTAAGAATTAATCCAGAACTGTTCTTGGCATATGGGTGTTTTTTTGGCTGGTGGACTAGGACACTGGAACTCTCTCTCTCTCCCTGTATCTGTCTGTTCTGCTAAGTCTCTCGCTGTGTCTCTGTGTTCATTTTGCTCAGTCACTTACTTCATTTCGTACGCTTGCACTTCTGCAGAATCTTTTCTAATGAATTTTTTTGTGCTGTTATAAATCCTCTGTTACATTAAATTGCATGTTTTCTTGTCAAGTAGCCAGGCACCTGCAGAAACCGGGGGCACTGAAGGTCAACCCTGGTCAGCCGCAGCAACCGGGCACACAGCACGGACCACTTTCACTTTCGCAGCTGTCCCAATCGAATCCGATGGCCAAGCAACAGGTGCAACCGGCCGTTGCACAGCAGGCCAGCCACATGGTGAAGCAACAGCAGCAGCAGCAACAACAACAGTTTCTACAGCAACAACAACAACAGCAGCAGCAACAGAACCAGTTGCTGATGAAACAGCTTCCGACCAACGCACAGATTCGAGCATCACCCGGGATGCTGTCTCCCATGAACCAGCAACAGTCGCAGCAGCAGCAACCGATGCGGGTGATGTGCGTCGCAGATCAGATCAGACTGGAGCTTCAAAAGCTGCAGAAGGAACGAGAGAGATTAACCCATGAACAGGAAGAAAACATACGAAAGGTACGTCTGGGGTGACTGTCTGGTGTGGGGGAAACCGATAGTCCCTTTAAAGTTTAAGCCCTCATCTTTTCTAAAATACAGTTCTCAAAGTAATCTACGGATTGTAAATGTAATTGGACATCCATATGGCGCCACTTCAAGAATGAACTCGTCAGTTATTTAATGAACCTAAATTATTATTTTTAGCCATTCTACGTTTCTTTTTCTCGTCTTGAGAATAAGTCTTGAGTGATGACTTCCGGGGTGCTGTCTCCCATGCCTTCTGCCATTGTTGACAAGGAGCAGTAATGATTATTATTTTAATAATAAAGTGTTTTAATTCAATACGTCATTTAAGTTTGGCTGATTTTGTCTATGAAGCTTGTCTAATGATAATATTGTGTAGCTGTTCTTCTCCGTTGAGTCTTTTAATTTCAAAAGACGTGCAGCAAAAATAAGAGATAACTGCAATGAAGAAAGGAATGTAGATTATTTCGAGTTCTCAGACGTATGACGCAAAGTCAGAAAGTTAAATTGCGCCTTCCGAGGTGTTTAATTCGAGCGTAATTTTCTTCGGACAGAGAGTCTGTCAAATAGCTTTGCAGTTATTGTTCTGACGAAGTAAGAAAGTTTTCTCTTCTTATGATATAGTCTCGTGTTCAGTTTACATGCACACTGTGATAGCAGACATCACCAGGTAAGCCGGGCAAACAATGGCTTATCAGGTATGCCACATTTCTTGGTAATACATTCGATGGTATGAGCCGGATAATGCCGGTTCAGTTCTGAGTTCTGCTTATTTGTATTTCGTGGGTCTCTGTTTTGTGTTTTTGGGAGCCAGAGAGAAATCTATGTGCAGTTGGTGTATGGTTAGAATTTCCGGATTTTTTTTTACCTCTCTGCGTTTTAGGTGGATTGTTCTGGCTGAGTTCATTGCTTTTTGGTTTTTTTGGTGTCATTCATTTATTTATGTTATTTTTTTGCCTATTTAGTTCTTTGTCTGTGTAATTCTTTTGTCTGTGTAATTCTTTTGTCTGTGTAATTCTTTTGTATGCGTAATTCATTTTTCTTTGTAATTCTTTTGTATGCATAATTCATTTGTCTGTGTTATTCTTTTTTCTCTTGTGTAATTCTGTGAATCATTTGTGTGCATAATTTGCTTTCTTAACTTTGTACATGTAATTCAATCACTTTGTAAATTATTGTGCTTTTGCAACAGGTTCGAGAAAAGTCAGTCTTATGTGTTTATACAAGTCTGTGGTTTTCAGTTATGCCATTAGGAGAACTTTTTATTATATGCTTCAAGCAGAAGTTTGCCTGTGTAATAATTTTTTCAGTATTATATTATGCAATTGCTCATTGCTAGGGTCATTTTATTGCATATAATATGACAGTTAAATGTGTACTGTTAACATAGCCTAGTTGCAGTTAAAATTCTGGTTCTATATGATAGTAAACTAGTTAGCTTCTTACCACATGTATCCTTTTAGGGTTTCTATCCATTCCTATTGAATGTCAGCAAGTTGTCAACAATTGCATCCAATTCTGATTGTTATTTGGGGTCAATAAAAACATGGTTATGATAAACTTTATTGCCTCTAGTTTCATAGTATTATATAAAGCAGTTATGTAGTATTATATGAAACGCAAATCAACATTTGTTGATTTACAAAATCAATTGGAGAGAGACCCTTAAGGGGCCAAATTCCTACTGATCCCTAGATACACCCAAGCCTATTTCGGATTGGTAGCAGGTAAGCGATGCAGGACAAAACGCCCACGATTTTTTGCAACTTATTAAAAATATACATACAGGCTTTATGATTACTGAATATGTCGATGGCAGGCTCTCATTTTTTCCCCCGTTTTTTGTTGTTTTATGTTGTTTGTTTCCATCGCCTTTCTCTTTCATATTTGGCCTTATTTCTTTTCCTTTATTGTGTCCAATTGCAGCACGTGTCTAGTTTTTAATCAGTAGGTGTAGTGAACGATAGAGATGCTAATCTCATTAATGTCTGTCTTCCTTTGAACTTGTGTTTGTTCCTTTGTACTGGTGTGTTCCTTTGTTTTATACCTGAATACCTTCGTGTACCCATGTTCCTCTGTACACAAATGTGCCTATGTTACACTAGTTGCTATTCCTAGGTTTGCTCGTTCTTTGTTCCTGATTCTGTTGTATCTTATTGCTTTGTATTGTATTACTTTGATTGTATCGTATTGTATCTTATTCCATTGTATTGACTCAATTGCTGTGTATTGTTTTGATTGTATTGTGTTGCGTTTTATTGTGTTATATTGTAATACATTGTAAAGTTTCATTGTTTTGTATTGCATAGATGCACAACTGTATTGCTCAGTATTGTAAAGTTATTCTTGTAGGCATTGCTCAGTTTCAGGTTCGTCGATTACATTTAAATCGCTCTGAAACACAGACTTTTCTCTGCAGATTTCTTCTGTATTTCTGCGCATCCTTGACCCACAAAGAGCGACTTCCTATAAATGGAGTCTTGTTTAAAACGTAGGTTGGTCTGGTTGTTAATAAACACGACGCAATCTGCCGATTTCTAAATTTACGATCTGGTGCCTTGTATTTGTTTTGCCACCTTCTCTGCCGCCTGCCAGTTCTCCGCATGATGTTTTGTGATGGATGCGGTAGATAGGAACCAGGAATGTCTTCACCTACCCGTGGTCGGGTGTGATATGCTTATCGTTCTTCTGCAGCCAGCCAGGAATATCTGCCACAGTTCAAGCTGTTCAGTAATTTTTGCAGCATTCTTTCAATTGGATGAATGTTGAGGATTACGTTTTGGCATCTAGGGTTGTCTTGTTTCTGGTGTGAGTTGCACTCGTTCCAGATTTTTTGGTCATAATGTCATTAATGTATTTGTCTATCTGGTTGTCCGGTTGCGGATGTTGTCGTTGCAGCGGTCACTGCAAAAGGCATGTTGTTTTGTTGCATCGAGCAACAGTTGCTTTTCAGAGAATTGACAGTTGTTGCAGAAGCAGTTAGGGATTTGGTGTTATGTTCCTTACAGGGGCAGTTGCAGTGGAGGGAATTGATGTTGCTTTGTTGCACAGGGGATCAGTTGCTTGTTGATGAATTGACATTGTCTTATCTTATTGTCTTAGTGTACAGAACAATAACTGATTACGGAATTGTTTATCTAGTTTCTCAGGGATTGTCTTGTTGCGCAATTGATCCAATGTTCTTCTTAGACCGTAGGACTGACTACCTCTCACTCTTTGCTTGAGCAAACACTGATGCAAGTACATATAACAATAGAAAGTTTCATCATCACCTGTTCAACTGATCTCATCTCTGTCTCTGCAGGCGTTGCGGTGCACACACACACACACAACACACACACATATATATGTGGGCTACATAAATGGTTCATTGTACTAACACTGCCTTTCATGTCGTTTCGTCACCCACAGGAGCAGATGCTGATTAAGGAGCTGATGACCCAGCAGATGTTGCAGTCGGGCGCCGGTCAGGGAGACAGTCTGTCTGGACTGGTTGCAGGGTCGAATCTCATGGTTCCACAGCAGCAGGCCATGCAGCAGCAGATGAACATGAGCGGCGTCGACCCCTTCCTCGGCCAGACCGTCCTTGGAGGAGGAGGAGCAGGAGGAGGACCAGACATGCACGCCCGCCAGAACAGCGGAGACAGCGGACTCGGTAACTGCTACAGTCTGCCGCGAACACCCGAAGACTTCCTCGGAAATGTCGATGCACTCGACCGACACGACCTGAGTAACGAATCATCGGATTTGTTGTTGTTTCTGTTGCTGCTGCTGTTGTTGTTTCTGTTGCTGCTGCTGTGGTTGTTTCTGTTGCTGCTGCTGTTGTTGTTTCTGTTGCTGCTGCTGTTGTTGTTTCTGTTGCTGCTGCTGTTGTTGTTTCTGTTGCTGCTGCTGTTGTTGTTTCTGTTGCTGCTGTTGTTTTTGTCGCTGTTGGTTTTGTTGTTGTTTTGTTGGTGTTGTTGTTTTGGTTGCTGCTGATGTTTTTTGCTGCTGTTGTTTTTTTGTTGCTCTTTTTTTTTGCTGATGACGTTTTTGTTGCTATTGTTGTTTTTGTTTCTGTTTCTGTTGTTGTTTTCATTGCTGGTGAGTGGCTGTTGTTGTTTTTGTTGATGTTGTTGTTATGTTGTTGCTGTTGTCCCGTTTTATTTATGTAGCACCATCATCTCATGGCAAAGATCAAGCAATTCTGAGTGAAAAAGTTCTTGCTCAAGGTCCCTACATTAGAACAATCTGAACGGAGTATATGATCGAATGCGCACTCACGGCGATTGGGTATAGATCTTGCCCTTATTTAGTCAGTGAGATTGGATTAAGTTAGAAAGTAATAGATTAGAGATAACTGGATTTGAATGTGGAATAGTTTAGTTTAGAAATCATTTGTTTTGATTGTGAAGTAGTTTTAAGAAATTAGAGGAATCTTGAATTAATGTATAGTGAACTGGAAATGAATGGTTTGTCTCGATTAGCATTAGGGACTGACCGGAAATTGCCTTGGCCGAATATCCCATTTTTTAAAACTGGCAAATAGTACACACACAAATAATAGCTTAAAAAAATTGAAACTATAATTACAAAATTCGTAATTCAATAAATAATTTCATCGATGTTACTTAATACACAACCAAATAGCTTCTAGATATATGCATGCAGATTAAAAAGACTAAAATTTAATTTATGTTATTATTATTAATTTATTAGAGGTACAACATTATTTAGTTAAATCTCATTTATAAGAACATTCTTAATTTTAAGCTTTGCCATACATGACGGCGATTGACGAGGCAGTGGTACTTGCCAGAGTGGCCACTCTAGTAGTGACCCACGAACACTGGTACTCGGTTCATAAATACTTGGATTCGGTACCCGGTGGAAATTGTCAAATTTCCGGTCAAACTACCCGGTCGGTCCCTAATTATAATGCGTCTGATTGGTGAATCTGAATAAAGACTGGATTGAAGTAGATTTCATTCATTGATTCATTCATTATGAGCAGTTGTATAGTGCCCCTTGAGGAGTGCTCTAATATCTAATATGATCTGTCTGATGACTTCTCTGGCCTCATCATGAGAATAGCAAAAGCAGACCTGAGTTGATGTCTGCCCACAAGAGACATCGTTAAAGAAATCGCGATCCATCGTGAAAACCAGGTCATAGGGAGAACGAGGATGACATTAGCAATATTCTGCCTTCTTTTGCGAGACTCATTCTGTAACTTAGTGTGTTGTGGTTTGCTTCCAGTTGCTGATCTCCTGGCGACCAGACTTTGACAGTCCCTCTCCTCTGACGTGACGCAGCAGTCTTGACTTGGCCTGCTCATCTTTTATGTGGCGTTTTCTGTTGCTGCACATCCACGACACTAGCGCCAGTCCCAAGCCTGAATGAAGGAGGAGGGGGATGCTAACTATGTCTGTTATAAAACAGCGTCGTTACACAGAGACTTCTACTGGTCTGTAAAGTGTCTGGTGGTTTTGTGGCGGAATGCAGCATGTTGGTGTTTTGGTTCTTTCGTCTCCAGATAGCCTTCAGAAGAAGCAGCATCTTGCCCAGCAGAAGCAACAGGTGTGCGACTTTGGAATGAACCAACGACCGGGGTCATTAGGTGCGCTCGACATGGCGTCGCTGAACGACCCGTCATCCGTCGAACCAATGTCTATGGACAGCGACGAACTTGTCTCGACACTGACCGTTAGTCCGATCTTATCCTATCTAGTAATCTAATCTAAAAAAAGTTCAATAAAAGATTTTGTTTATTATTTTTATTCAATTTGGTTATATTATCGTTTCAACATCCAAATTACATAAAATCGATTTGACGTCCCCAATTGTTTCACATTCTTTCAGCATCCCTACTTGTAGCATATTGTTTTAGCATCCTCACTTGTAGTACATCGTTTCAGAGTCTCAACTATAGCATATTGTTTCAGCATCCCCAATTACAGTATACTGTTTCATCCCCAATTATAGCATATTAATTCAGCATCCCAACTACAATAGCATATCGTTTTGGCATTCCTAATTATAGCTGATTCTATAGCTATATAACTATAGCTAGTTTCTATCACTTATAATTGCACAGTGCCATCAATGGATGCTTGGTCGTTAGGTAGCAGTGCTTGATAAATACCTAATTAAAATAGTAGCTGAAGTAATGGCAATCTTTATTACAATAATAGCACTCCATACTTGTTAATCATAAGTATAGGTTTGAGTTTTATTTTGAAGTACCATCGAAAGACACCATACACGTTAGACTAGCCGCAAAAAACGACTTCCTTAGCTTAGACTAGATTGAGGAGATTAGAGATTCGATTAGATTTTAGTCATATTTACAACAATTTTTATGGCATTCTTTACATAGCGCCCCTTCAAGTTTACTACTCGTGAACGCACTCGACCCAACCGCAGCTGAAAAGTGTGGTCTCAAGGCTGGTATTGTACATAAGGCTGTAAAAAAAGTTGAAATCATGACCCGGGTACCCATCGACCCACACGGTCGGTGGGTACCCCACCGTGCAGATATTTTGTTAGGAAATTTAGGGAATTTTTATGGAATGTCGTTATCCGAGAGCCGATTTTATTGCCCAGACAGTCAGCCAATATGACCAACGGATTATTTCTGGCATATGTTTAGGTAAAATCGCGCATTTCTACGGAATTTCGGGTACCCGAAAACCGATTTCATTACCCGGGTAGTGAGCCTCGGGCGGGTACCTGTTGACGACCTTATTTATACACATCTGGATTAACCTTGGTTATAAGGTGTGATGCTGGCTAATTGTAGGTTGGATCTGATTAGTTTAAGGATATTAATGCAGATTGTTTGTTTCTAGGATGATTTGGAGCTGGGAAGGGACTTCCTGGATATGCAGATGATGGATATGCTGCTGTGAAAACGTCAACAACAAACAGTGTAATCCTGGTCAGAAAAAATATCTGTAAAGAATTTGATCGGCCAATTTCGGTCGATCATCGATCAACAACAGTCTTCAGTGAAAATGATTTTTCAGTACAGTGCCTTAACCTGTGCCATTTGGTTTTAATTACGAAATTGGTGAATCATTTCTCTTAGCCTGAAGCGTTCAGCTCTAGAATCTTATAAAATCGTTGTGACTTGTCTTTGCCTCGCTAGTTTTGTTGCACTGCGATGATGTGGCTACTGTAAAGGCTGCTGAAGTTTGTCGTAATTTGTTGTGCCCTTCGTTATAAAACCCTGAATAATGCAAAGGTTCTGAAGATCGATCATCGTGGGTGTGGAGTACAGAGCTGTACCGATTAAAATGTCATTCACATAATCGGGCCGATCATTTGAAGTGCTGTTCTAATAATCTGTAACAATTAATCGGCGCTGATATCAGATAATTTGTTCTTTGTTTTCACAAGGTGATTTTGACAATACCATGTACTGGCTCGACCACCTAGCAATGTTCTACTTTGGCCTGCTTATGTGCTAAAATAAATTTATTTGTTTTGCACAATAATGATCACAAAAACAGAAACGAGTTACAAATATCAAATTTAGAATTAATCGGTTTCACAATCGGTATCGACTATTTCAATAAGGTACAGCTGTAGTCGAAAATTGGCTCAAAATTTGTGTTGTGTTAACAAATAATTGAGATTAATGCAGATTTTAAAATTAAGTTGACTCCATCGTTACATTAACATAATATCAAAATTATCCAGATCTGCTGAGACACACAAAATGTTCAATGCATTCTGTTAAAGAAATATTAAGAAGCCTTTCAGCACAAACAAAATGAGATTACATTTAAAGGACTGTTTAGCATGACAGCTTCGTTTTCCAGTGTTACATTTCTGAGAAATTGTTGTGGCATTGTTTATTTATAAAGTCTTGTTTCCGGAAGCAGTTTAGTCTCAATTCTTAGTTGATCAGTGAAGGTGCGCAATTGTCGAATGGCTAGCATGCCGAAGTGAAAGTCTGGGGCTCAAATGCCCTCCAGGGCAGAAATTCTTTCAAGATGTTGGCTACATTTTCGTCCTTAGCCATCTTGGCCATAGCTAGCACATTGACAGTACACTTGTGTTATTTTCTTATAATGTTTACCTGATATTAAACATCAAGGAAAAGGTTTGGTCTTTTTATGCCTGTGTTTGAAACTTAGTTGATGAGTAGATGTTCTTGAAAGATGCTATTTAAATCCTCATTGTAAACAAATTTTAAATATAAGTAAATAAGTTTTCGCATAACTGAATTACTGCAGTGCAGTTTCTCTCCAAAAATAAAATTCCTTGGTTGGAACAGCTGGGAACTGTTCGATTTGCAAAGTTCAAACCTTGTTAAGATGTCTTTAAGTCACGAACGAACAAAATTGCCAGTGCCTGAACCCTGTTAGATATATTTGTCTGTAGCATAGATCCCAGTTCCCGTACATTTTAATAGCCGATTGTAATACTGCGGGTATTATTATTGTTGTTGAATTTATCAGTTTTAGTATTTTTCCTTTTAGTGTGGATGTTATTATTGCCAATGTGTAATGAGAAGTTGATTGTGTGTTGCACAATGGATACTGTGTTACTTGATCGTTCTTTGTAATTTTGGCACAGCTTTCTCTCGTGTCTCTAATTTTAAACTATATTTGTAGCTATGAGATTAAAATTATTAAAATTTTGATGTGCTATGATATGTGATGTGATCAAAGAGATTGGGCAAGTCCTGCTTGTATTATTGAGTATAACTGTACGAATGCCAAACTTGTTATGTTATCCGCCAGTGTTTCTTCGTTGCTGTTTATCGGTGCCATGTGAGTGCTAAATTGAACACTTCTGAATCGTGTAAATAGCTGTGTTGATATTATTATTATGATGCTGCTGTAGTTAAAACAATCGAGAGATTTTTCTGAATGAGACTGATATTGCGATCTTTGTTCTGTGTCCTGCTATTATGAGATCATGTTACGTTAATCGGTTTGGATTAGTGTTGTGCAATTTGTGATAACATGTGCCTTTTTTAACGATTTGCAAGTTTTGTCGTTTGTCATGGCTGGAAAATCCTACATCTTGTTGAAATTTTTATTGTGCTGCCAAACTAGACTCATGCTGTGCAAGAAAATTAGTTGCATAACATCTAGGTCCTACGTTCAAATCTGCAAGAAGTTGACGTTGATCTTCAATTTCAATTGATTCTTATCACTGGCAGTTTGGAAAACAGATTCTCCAAGTATAATTTTTGAGGGGCTGTCGTTGACACGAGAGCACAGTCCCCGACTTTGCAACGAACCGTGGCTTTGCGGTGCACTGCTTTCGAGCTGTTTCAGTTGTAGGCAAATGAGCCTCATTCACTTGCTTTGTGCGTGGGTAAGTGGCATAGTGCCCAATTGGTTGGAGCGATTGTTTGCAATGCAGAGCATACTGGTGTGAGGGAGGAAGTTAACATATAGAGACCTCGAGCAAGTCCTTCGGGATTGGTCTGGATGAGAGCGATAAACCAAATGCGGTCATGTTTTTATGCCGTGGTGATTGGGAGAGCATGCATTTTGTCGTCGTTGCTTGATTTGCAGTTTCTTCTATCGTCGTATGCTCTTTTTTTGCAGTTTACAGACCTGCCTGCAAAGTTATTGACGAACAAACAGATCTTGTTGATGATTATATATATTCAGGTTCAACTCTGCAGATGGTTTCGCTGTTGCAACGTAGACTAGATCAAAAACTAATTTTGATATAGTAGTGTTTTATGAATTGCATGTTACGGTTTTCATCTAACATCTTCCGACGAATTAATTTTGTTACTGAAGGTATTGCCAAATAACATTTTTAGTATTCAATCATTAATTTTGATGAAAGAATTATAACTTTATTAAATATAATTTTTAATGATTATGGGACATGAAGTGTATAAATGGTGCACATTGAAGCTTGTGCGCTCGTGTTGTAGCGTAAAGAGTACTGGTTTGAGTCACGTGCGAGACAGTTACTTTTTAGGGTTCTTCACTAACAACTGCTCTGTGCCTACGATTGATGAATGGTCATTATTTTGTGGTGTTTAATTAATGCGTATAAGAATAACGAATAATATATTAAACTGTTTTCATAGTATATCCTTAAGTTTTCGATTAATGTCGAGTGCTGTAGCAGTCTTTGTGCAGTTTTGTAACTTAACATTTCTTGTTCAATGTTCTGTCGATTTCTCTTCTTCTCTGATCTGGAATGCTCCAGTGTGTAGCTGTGTGTCTATATCCATCTTTGTGGGCCTTTAAAGAACTTGCTGAGGGAAGAACACCAGCTGCGGGTTGAAGACTTTCTTTTTACTGTGTAGCTCTTAGCATTTTCGCGAACAGTGTGAAGCAGCACGGTAGCTTGCTACTGATGATGTTGTAGGAATCGTCATAATTACAATTCTTGGTCGCCGTTTAAATAATTTAGGCTTAAACTGCCACCAGGAACCGTCCTTCAGATGGAGCCACAGTGTGAATGTCTTAATTTTGTACCTTTTGCCTCTTGTCTCATACGAAGTATTATAGTGAAAAGATGTTTTGGTAATCTGTTTCGAATAGAGAGATTACAAATCGGTCTCTCTTGTGTCGTGGCTCTCTCTTTCTGGAATATTCTCTCCTGTGGAACCCAACTGTGCAGTTTCATTTGGTGCACATATTTGAAGTCACACCATTTTCGATCTCTCCAAACAGTCGGGTTACACGGCAGTCTTGAGAATCTCTCAGAAAGCCTGCATCAATATTGTATTCTTTCCACCGATTGATCATGCTACCTTTCCCAACAGATGGCGCACGAGTTTGTGAAACCCTTTTGACTCCAAAGTTGCAGAAAACTTGTTGCTGATGGTTAAGTAAGCTCTACTTTCAATTGTGTATGTTGTAGATTGATCTTAATTGAATATTTGCTGGTATTGTTTACCAAATGCAATTGGAATGCTGGCCATGGAGAAACTCTGTACACTGCTTCTGATTCTTCTAAATCATTCTCTTGGCATGAGTTGTATGTATGTCTGTGACAGAGTGTGATCTGCCGAATCAAAAGTCTTGCCACTCCTAGGAAGTGAGACAACTGCATGCGAGTTCGGAAACGTACATGTACGCGGAAAATATATTCGACTTGAGACCAAGGATTTTTTTGCTGTACTGGCTGCTTTGTGGATGAATGACTGTCCTTTTTGCATATTTTTCCTATGGCAAATAGTCTTAATTGCGAGCTTTTCGGTGGAGTCAAGGAACTTGCTGTTTTACAAATGGGCTGATTTTTGCTCTGTAGAGATTTGCATTATTCTAGGTCTTACTTTGTGCCAGACTCTTTTTTAACCGATCAACAATTTTTGATTATTTTTCTGAGAATCTCTTTTTAGGATTTTAGTCGCTTTTGTCGCAAGTTTATTTAACAATTTATTCATTTAGGTGGCTGATAATCGCAGTACTTGTTAACGGCATATGACACTAACTATCTGGTTGACGAGTTACTACTGAAAGGGCAACAAATCTTGTTGGTTGACTATTTTGATGATTCAACTGGAACAAACGGAAGTTGTTGGCTTTTAGTGCCACAGTGCATTGATGAGGCAGATCGGATAACGTTAATTCATTGTTGATATTATATAACAATTACATGTAATTTGACTTTTAATGACTTTATTATAACTCAGTGTTGTTGAGACAGTTAACGGAATAGCAACAAAAACAAACAAATATATTATATATTATATTTCCGTATATATGTCGTTGTGTTGATTGTCTTTACCGTTATTTTTAAAACCATCTTCGTTCATCACATGGCTGTTTTGTGATGCAAAGTTCGCAACTTTGATGCAATGCAATAGAACTGAAATTTGATTTTGTTGAGATTCCTGCTTACAGAGGTCATGACCTTTGAAGCAACACAAGCACAGCCACATGGAAAAGGAAGAATGGATGAGGTTATGCCTCGTCTCAGAAGCATCCATTCTGATTTGTTTCGTGGGGTTCGTAAATAATGGATGGCCCCACACAGGGCCGTACCGAGGGAGGGGCCAGCGGGGCTTAGGCAAATGTGGAAAGGGCGCAAATTTCAGGATGGAATAACTTATTATTCCATAAAATGCACTTAATTTCAAAATGTGGGGGCGCCAAATTGATGCTACGCACAGGGCGCAATTATAGCCCGGTACGGCTCTGGCCCCACAGTGACTTACTTTGAACCCCTTCCTACCTTTTGCCGCACGTCGGTTGGTCGTTTGCCGTTTAACGACGCTGTCATAACTAGGTGATTAGCGTTGCCCTCCTGCCTTAAGACTGGCGTTGCCAGAATACAAATAGTGACCGAGTTCTTGCAATTGTCATCACATCCTAATTCTCTGAATGTCCAAGGGAGTACTAGGGCCTCGATAACTCTACCTGTTTGATCTGGCTGGGCGAACTGCTAATTTGGGTAGGCCCTGGGACGACTTGTAATTAGGCCAAGATCAAAGGCAGTGTCTAATCTATCGTTTCTCATGTGACCGGGAGTCGTCATTTAATGCCTACAATTGACAGAAGGCCTGCTTGTCTACAAAGAGGAAATTGTAATTAGTACAGAAAATGACAGTTCCACAGAAATAATTACCGAATTTAGGAACGGAAGTAAATGGGGGAAGGGAAGAAAGGAAGAGATGAAAAACCCTTCTTCCCTTTCCTCCGTTTACTATCTTCCTCCCTTTCATCTATTACCTCAGATCCTTTTTCTCTTTTACCTGATCATCTCCTTTTCCTCCATTTCCTCACATCCTCCTTTTCCTCCATTATCTGACCTTTTCCTCCATTTTCTCACATCCTCCTGTTCCTCCATTTCTTCACCTCCTCCCTTTCCTCCATTACCCCACCCTCTTTTCCTCCATTTTCTCGCATCCTCCTGTTCCTCCATTTCTTCACCTCCTCCCTTTCCTCCATTACCCCACCCTCTTTTCCTCCATTTTCTCACATCCTCCATTTTCTCCATTATTTCACCTCCCTTTCCTTCGTGTACTGTCTTCCTCATTTCACTCCCTTCCTCCCTACCAGAGGCGGCGATCCCGGGAGTTCGAAGGGGATAAGTTGTCTCCCTCATTTTTCAGAAATAGGGGGCACGTTATACGTTTTCCGCGCGACGCATATCTTATCCCTCTTCTGACTATCTGGGTGTCCCCCCACCTGTCAAACGAGATCGCCGCCTTTGCTCCCTAGTCCTACCATATTTTAGCCGAGTATTTTACCGATTTTAACGGTATCCAGGCGTATGTCTCGCTCACTAAGAGAACGAACCGCACAAAAGCTTCATAGTGTAATAATTTCCGATTGCAATAGACAATAAATAGTTCCCATTTCCATTTTGTGGCATATTGAATTCTCGTTAATTTCCAATTATCGTTCTTATTCTTGTTAACTGATATCTAGAATTTTTCTTCTAAATTCATATTTCCGAAAATATCACTGATTATACAGGCCTGCCGCCGTACGGCAGGGTCGGCACACCGCTGCTTCGCCCCATCTTTGAAAAATCCACGTGCCGCCAATGGTTCATTGTTTGTTTATTTCCTAAGAAGAAGAAATTTTAGCTATCACAAACACAACTAGAACACTAATATTCTAACAACATTAAAATATATAATCACCTGCATGAATCAAAGTTCAGCCCACTTCATTATATGTTATGCTCTCATGAAATCGTCTCATAATCAAAGCAGTAAATGTCTCCATAAAAGAAACTACAATTTATAATTGCACTTATTTTGGATATAATATGCAGGCTAGTCATATTATAAGAACGTTCTTTTAATACCTTGGGAGACGATCAGATGTCTTCCTACTTTCTTCCCAGTCGTTAAGCGATTGTCATGGAAACGATAGATTTTATGGGTAAATATAAAATGGGTGCAAACGTTGAATGAAATGCGACTCAACTTCCTTTCACCTGGCGTTGTGGCCGGCCCAGCTGCGGCCGTCGCTATAGTGGTCTCGCAACACTCGATCCGCCTTACCTAGAAGACCTTATTGCTGTTTGTTACTTGGGCCGTGTCAGCACGCCTCGCGCTTCTAATTAAGTAAGTATGAGCACACGTTGTAGGCCTACAGCGGCTTGGCTCGTGCAAATGCCCGCAGCTTCTCGTCTTGGTCATCGATGCGTGTGCAGGTTTCGACAGCATAATACTGTGATGGACTATACTAGGCCTCTCTGTCGTTGCTAAGATATCAACCGAGTGTACACTAGTAGAACCGCAGACCTACACAACGGACTAAAGAAGACGTTTAGCTCCAGTTCTGTATTTTCTGGTGATGTAACGAGGCTGTACTGAGAAGAGAATCGTCGTAAAGTATTCGCATATACAATTAGTCAACGCGCTGCCCCTACTTTAATTGGCGAGCGATTGTGATCAACTGCTAAGGTCGATAATCGCCGATCTCAGACCAGCCACCCACCCATCCATCCAGTCGCTCATCCATCCACCCACTCATCCACCCATCCACCCACCCATCTATCCAACCATCCATCCAGTCCGCTCATCCACCCACCAATACATCCATCCACCCTTTCAACGACCCATCCATCCACCCATCAATTCAGTCCGCTCATCCATCTATCCATCCAAACATCCAGTCGCTCATCCCGCCACCAATCCATCCATCCACCCACCAAACCACCCACCAACCTATCCACCCATCCATTCATCCACCCATCCATTCATCCATCCATCAATCCAACCATCCATCCAGTCGCTCATCAAGCCACGCACTCATTCATCCGCCCATCCATTCAGTCCGCTCATCCAGCCACCAATCCACCCATCCATCCAACCATCCATCCACCCCATCCATCCACCCACCCACCCATCCATCCATACAGTGAGCTCATTTATTCACCCATCCATCCATCTAGTCCGATCATCCTTCCACCCCCAGATTTTAAGCCTTTGACGATTGCAATGATCGATCTAATGAATCCGGAACCAACGGAACTAATTCTCCAAGTAGGCAGACACGGCGTCGACCCCTTCCCCTCGAACCAAGGACACCCAGACAAACATCGTCGCCATTTGGACAGGGCTTCTTCTGGTGTTCAGCGGGGTTCAACCTACATTCCAAACATTCCCCTCCAACTGTCTTCGGCACTCAATTGCTACAGCGCGGATGAATCCAGAAATAAAACTACTTCGGCGCAGATCATCCGTCAGAATCCGTTTCACTCGCTCGCCATTGAGTCCACAGTTACCCCCAGCAAGAGTGGTAGCACCGCTGAGGGTAACCAACATAGGACTTCATTAGCAGACGCAACCACACCTCGTCGAAGATTCTCAATCGCCGGACAATTCCCATCCAAATATCTTCGTCGTCTTCGACGGAAGGACATAACCAGGAAGTTTGGAGGGTCCGGATCCACCGTCGGTATAGCTTTGGAATCGGATGGAAGCGGAACGGCAGAATGCGGTTGGCGGATGGTGTTCGATCCATCTGGTAGACTGGCTCACTGGTGGTCGTCGATCGTCAGCCTCGCCTTCCTCTACAACTTCTGGGTCGTCATCTACCGTTTCGAGTTCGGCGAGATACGGCCAGACACGGTCGCCATCTGGTTCACGCTCGACTACACGGCCGACGCCCTCTACCTGCTGGACATCGTCTTTCACATGCGAATCGGGTACCTGGAGGACGGGGTACTGCAGACAGATGGAGCCAAGCTGCGCTCGCACTACATGAGCTCCTCGCGGTTTTACGTCGACTGCCTGTCTCTAGTTCCCCTCGACTTCCTCTACCTTGCAACGGGCTTCAACTCGCTTCTCAGGGTCGGAAGAATCCTCAAGATCTACCGGTTCTGGGGGTTTCTCGACCACACGGAGCGACACACCAACTTCCCTAACGTCGTCCGAACGCTGGCGCTCCTACACCGCATCCTCTCCATCTTCCACTGGAACGCTTGTCTCCTGTCGGTAGTCACGCGCGGTCTCCATGCGGCAGAGACGGGCTGGGCAAGCGCCTGCAACGACACTAGCGCGCAGGTCTTCTCAGGATACCTTCACGCCCTGTACAGAAGCACCTCAATGCTGACCATGACGGGGACGTACCTCGTGGAACCGCGTTCCAGACCGGGTTACGCTTTCGTCCTGGTACAATTCGTCTTTGGACTGCTTATGTTCGCCAATATCCTCGGCAACGTGGCGAACATTGTGACCAGCGTTGGCGCCGCCAGAAAAGATTTCCAAGGTTTGAATTTCAGTGTCCTTACCTCTGACTTAATCGTAGTGCATGGGCTAGAATCTCGAGATTTATACAGCGCCCCAAGTTTAAGTCACCACTGCACGAAGCAGATATGTATTAGGCCTATATAGGCACAGGCGCCAGGCTATGACAAACTCAAATGGTAGATGAGGTCAAAATCGACTCTAGGTCAAGATTCTATGGTCAGGGAGGGAGGCAGACAGGCAGGCAGGCAGGCAAGCAGAGAGAAGCTTTCGATGGTGTATATAATAAGAGCGATGTAAGAGGACTCGGAAATCGCATTGATCATCTCTAGACAAACTTCTGTACAAGATGAATTGCTAGTGAATAAGCTGGTGCCCTGATCATTTAGAGTAGCGCTGCGAAAAGTTCGAGTTTACGATTACGAGCGACTGAAACATATAAGTAGATGCTATGAAGGTAATCAAACTCGAGGTAGATGTGGATTGGTTGATTGGCCGTCCGTGGATTACCAGGCTGCCTGGTGTCCATGGGCAAATCAGCAATCTCTTAAAACTGGTAAACGAGAGGTCAAAAGGGCATCGACTGTTCATTAATTGCTGTGATCTTGTTTGCGCGTCACCTGATCGATTCTTCGACCTCAGAACCAAGTATGCAGGTGCGTCAGCCTTACCTTTATCACCTTGACTCGGCATACGCCTCCATTGTGTCTGTTTGTCTTTGTCTTCATGCCCGTATCGGGTTCCTTCCAAGCTACATGTACATGGATTTTCTGTAGCTCGACCCGTAGTCTTTATCGGTTAGGTCTACAATCTGTAAGCGATTATCGCCAGAGACGATCGAACGTGGAATCGATTTCTTCTAGTAACGTAATACCTTTCGTCCGTACGTTTCCCCGGCGTTCATAGATGAGCGAAGTATCGGGTGGCAATCGTTCATCGGTGAAAATCCTTGCTGAAATCGTTCGCAATTACTGTGATCTTACACTCAAGCGTTTCCACGGGCATTAAATGGGACACATATGGGCTTATTGACGGGCTCCACGTGAAAATATGGGTCCTATGTGTGGGCTCCTTTGTGTAAAGTGCTTAGTGCCTACTGCATTAGATATAAATTGCGTTCAAATTTTAAGAATTCGAGGCGTATTAGACTTTCGCCACAGCTTCAAAATGCTCGATCCACCTTTCAGAGAATCACGAATAGTCGCTATATAAATATTAATATACAAACATATGTGTCTAACACATACATTCCCATCCACCGTTGCCAAAATCTGATGGGATCCCTGTAGGCTCTATTTGAGAATATGCTTGGCAGAGTAAGCCTACGCGTATAGCGCCTACAAACGTAGCTGAATATTAACACACATACAAACATGCGAATGCTAATGCGCAGTAAATTCATCTACCGAATGAAATACACTTAACGGGTGACTGACTGGTTGAATAAATAACAATTAAAATAGCCAACAATTGAACTAGACCGAGTGCCATTGCTTTCTCTGTAACGGCAGCTAAACTGGACGTTGTCAAAACGTACATGACGTTGCGTCGAGTGCCACTACAGCTGCAGGATCGTGTCATCCGCTGGTTCGACTACCTGTGGACGAGTAACCGGACGTCGGAGGAGGACGGCCTCCTTGGCCTGCTGCCGGACAAGCTGAGCGCCGAGATCGCCTTGAACGTCCATCTAGACACCCTGAAGAGGGTCGAGATATTCCAGAGCACAGAGGTGGGGTTCCTCTGTGACCTCGTCCTTCGACTTAGGCCCGTTCTCTTCTCGCCCAACGACTACGTCTGCAGAAAAGGTAGGTACAGGGCCACGCGAACAACCCTACGCACCGGCAGGGTGCTTCCTAGAAGTGCTCTCTGGGACTCAATTCCTGATAAGCAGGTTCATTTGTTAATGATTGCCTAAAGAGTGTGTTGATTAATTCTTGACGAATTCGCATAATGAAATTTTAAAGAATTATTGTTAGTTTGGATTTACTCCGCTTCATTGAAGGACTGTCTCTCATCTTCCGTGTCTAGAAATCAACGATAAGCGATGGATTCTCCATTTTTCTATTGCATCGTATCCTATCTGAGAATCTATGAAGCGCCGCCCACACTATCTATTCAGAGGCGTTCTCGGCGTGACAGAAAATGAGAAAATGAGAACGTCTTTAAGCATTGAAGGGATGATAGTGTAACGGAACGGGGCCTATTCGATAGTGACCAGGATGACGACTTGCAGCCCCGTCCGATATGGGGGTAGTTCGTGTTGCAGTCCGCTGAGTAAGGCTTCAGTGGTTTGCTGAAGACTAACCATTTAAGGTTTAAATAGCTCCTTTCTGGATTACGCTTGGAATAAGACACGCTTGTTCAATAATCTTCTTTTAATGTACAACGGAAAACAATACTTCTGTAGCGCCGATTCGGAAACAGTCCGTTTCTCACTCCCTCAATACGCCCTACGTCGATAACTAACGAGTATTTGCAACGCTACGTCAATGGCTGACGGCGACTACTATGCTACGTCAATGGCTGACGGCGACTACTATGCTACGTCAATGGCTGACGGCGACTATCGCAAATCTGGGACGACTATATCCACGACGACTATCGCAAGCCACGACGACTATTCGTGCTTCATAGGAGCCGAGACTGCAAGGCCGAAGCCGAATCTACAAGGCTCCCCGATGACAATCTCCAGACGACGGCGACGACCACGATCCTACGACGACTCCCCGATGACGACTCTCTGATGACGACTCTCCGATGACGACTTGCAGTCCTTTTATACTAATTTGCCGTAGATAGTAGATGATACACAGTAGATAGGAGACAGTAGACAGTAGAGACTACACAGTAGATAGGGGACAGTAGACAGTAGAGACTACACAGAAGATAGGATACAGTAGATAGTAGATATCTACAGTAGATAGTAGATAGACTACAGTAGATAGTAGACAGTAGAGACTACACAGTGGATAGTAGATAATACACAGTAGATAATATACAGTAGATAGTAGATATCTATAGTAGATAGTAGGTAGACTACAGTATATAGTAGATATCTACAGTGTATAGTAGATAGGATACAGTAGATAGTAGATATCTACAGTAGATAGTAGATAAGCGTATACAGCAGGTAGATAACACAGAAGAAAGAACACAGTAGACAGGCGTACACAACAGGCAGACACTACAGCAGGTCGACACCAGGTAGGCGTACCCCAGAACCGTTACAATAGCAATGTATTTTAATCTGATATTCATAAAGCGCCACTGCCGAAAAAATCATCCGATATATTTCGGGCTAGTCTTCGTAACCGAAGGAGATTGTGTATGAAAAATGTACGAATGGTATCAGGCGTACAGTCATTTACTGTAGCATTCACCCCGACAACCGAGTCCGTTGGAACCACGATTGGTGCGTATTTGTGGCATATCACTATAGCCTGTTGTGGGTTAAGTGAAAGCGAGTATGGTAGAGATTCGATTAGATGAAAACGCCTGAATGATGTTTTCCTTGGAGGGGAGATCGGCCGGGACATGTACATCGTGAGCCGCGGTCGCCTGGAGGTCGTCGCCGAGGACGGAGGACGGACGGTCCTGGCGACGCTGCGCCCGGGAAGTCACTTCGGCGAGATCAGCATCCTCAACGTGGGCAACGCCGGCAACCGACGCACGGCTTCCGTCCGGTCTGTTGGGTACTCAGACCTGTTCCGCCTGTCCAAGGATGACCTCTGGGAAGTGCTCAAGGACTACCCAATGGCCAGAATCAGGCTCGAAGCGATCGCCGTCAAACGCCTCGAAAACTACCGCAGAACATCGATGAGTTGCAGTACGACACAGGGCACCGCATCGACCAACAATTTAGGTTTAGTTGCAATAAATAAATAAATATATAAATATGTTATATATATAATATTTGTGGGTAGCCTATATATATACATTAGCGTATATAATTTTATATAATCACATATCTTTGTAATATGTAGGCCTATATACAGAGGCGGCGATCCAGGGGATCGAGGGGGACAAGTCCCCCCACCTTTTCAGAGAGGGGACAATTTATACATGTGTACCCCAACATTTCTTACTCCTCTCATTGGTGTCGCCCCCACCTGTGAAGCGAGATCGCCGCCTCTGCCTATATATATATAATTTTATGTTCATTCCTTCTAACCGATACCCAATTCGCTGATGTTCTCTGTTTGGCCTCTACTTGTGTGTTGAGATACCTATATATAGGCCTATATCACTAGATGGCCTTAACCCGCGGGATATCTCGTTCCTAATTGGATATCCATCGTAATTTACTATTATCCTGTGCTATAATTAAATAATGTATTCATTGCGTTTTCCGGATTACCAAATAATAAATTAAATTAAATAAGTTTTGAAGCTTCGAAAAGCTTCTTTCTTCAGAAAGCGTTGATAAACTGCACTTTATGACCCAGTTAGTGTAATTGTTAGAGCGTATCATCGCATGAGCCATGCGCCTCCATAGCTACACTGTATTCCTCTACGGGAGGATATGCCATTTCGCATAGCCACTACTCCCATTAGGGCTCATAAATATTTTGAGTGAAGCTTTAGCCATGCACGGTCCGTATACACGGCAATCTCAAACAGCGTTT
>OY365816.1:14240000-14285796 GCA_959347315.1 Bimastos eiseni | reverse complement strand
AGGCATCCATTCGAGCGGAAAGCCATGGCGAAAGACCTCACCCAATCAATTCGAAGAATACATGATCAAGGTCGAGGTATGACTTCCAGACGGGGTCGAGTAATAGCTATGACCTAGCGACGGGGTCGAGATCTGATATGACTTCCGACGGGGTCGAGTTAGGCTATGACCTCCAGACGGGGTCGAGGTATAACTTCCAGACGGGGTCGGGGTATGACTTCTCACAGATGCTACACAGAAATGTGTAAATTTCACACATTTTAGGCTTTCAAACCGGAAAAAAAGACTGCCGAGAAAATGCAGCAGAAATCCGCTGGACCTTACCTCAGCCAGTACTACGGAAAATCGTCAACGCAACCTACTTGTCACCGACGGTATTCTACTCCATGTATCGCTGCACGCGGGAACGTCGGTCTCGTCTCCGCTCCTTCTTCTGCCAAGCAGCTCCGGAGCAAAGACGACACAAAGTCTCCTTTACAACGCAATGGTCCGCCAGTTATAATTCGGACCATCAGAGGTATTACTCGCCTTCCGTCGGCGCATACGAGGAAATGCAACCTTCTGCGGAAGATAACGACGAGATAAAGAGTATCTGTGAGTCGGTTCCCACCGTCGACCTAGCACAATCCATGTCCAGTTTGACCACCTGCCTCACCGATACGTCGGTTTACAAGTCTCCAAAAAGCTGCCTGACTCCGGCCAATAGTAGTCGATCAACATCACCCGCTCTCGCCCAATACTCAGACAGCGAGGAAATGGGCCAATCTCTGCAACCAATACATCTATTCGGAAACAATTATGTACCACCTCAACCTGACACCAATTCTCACTGCGTGAGATGCTCATATGTCTCCATGGCAGAAGCCAACAAGGAAGAGTACAGCCGAAAAGACTGCGGTGAACATATGTCTGAAGCGTCACCAAACAACGATAGACACGACACTAAGCGGTCTGGTGCTTTCCATGAAAGAACCGGGGCTCTTCAAGGACCGAGTTCATCAACATCAGAGACGACTGGGTCAAGCAGTTCAACAGTTGCAACAATCCAGTTGGCATGTCTCCCACCCGACATCTACCTACTCCAAGAACTCTTCTTTCTCAGAGACATGGTTCAGCAAATGCAGGCGAGAAATGGAATCCTGCGCACAGAGTTGGAGAAGCAAAAGGATGCCTTAAACGATTTCCCTTATGACAATACTTAGTAACTGATTTCCAAAGCAGTCGGTGCGCTGTTCAGCAAACATATTGAAAACTTCTTTGATCATCACGGGTACTGACATTTGGTCACAAAGACAACATCGATACCTCTTCTAATCGTATGTGACCGTTGTCGAATGATAAGCCATGCTACGAACAAATAATAGCTTTGCGAGTAGGTCAGTGAATTTGTATTGTACTTAATTTTTTAATTTAAAAAAGGTTGGTAAGGTCAGGTGGGTCGTTTAACCCTTTGGAGGCGAAGTAGGGTATAACACACTCAAAGCTATTTTATGTCACGTTGTTTACGGAAAGCCTGGAACTATTTTGGGTTATATTTGTTCGTGTAGTGAATGTGAAAAACGGATATTTTGTGACGATTTAAGAAACATTTGAATGAGCATATTAGAAATGTTGATCCATATTAAAATGAATTAATAATTTTATTTGCATGCACATAAGTGAGTGTGCCTTGAACTGTGTTCATGACGTAAATTGAGTAGTCAGTTGAAAATGATGACTGAAAACATTGTATATTTTAATTGAAACATTGGCTATTCGTGCGTTTGGTAATAATTGTGAACTATGACTGAAAAATGGACGTGCTACGAAGATACTGCACGGTTATTAGTTTTACCTGCTGGCCATTCTAATAATGTTTGAAAACAGTTGTTGTTCCGGATAATCACCATGTTCGATGATAACTGGTAATAAAACTATAGTTTAGCTCAAAATTGACGTCATGTAGTCCATATCACAACTTCATGTAAAATGTCTTGGAACATATCAAACCCACCTCACCACAAACATATCAATGCTTCACCTCACTTCGAAAGGGTTAAAATCAGCTGTGGACCACATACAAGTCCTTAGACAGAACAGGTCTGGAGTATATAAACTCTTATAATTTTTTTATTATTAAGATAATTCACTGGTAATATTTGGGGTAAACGAAAAGGCTAGAGGCTACATTAAAGCAATTATTTGTGCAAAGTGCTAAACATTCCAACAGGTTATAAGAATTCTGTACTTCAGTAATTTGTTGCTTTCCCAGCACTATTGCTTTACCGGGAATTTAACATCCACTAATGGATAATTATAGATTCCTGAGTTCAGAATACTAATAACAATATGGGCCAAACTAATTAATTATTTAACTGTGCAGAATGTTCTACCTTACTCAAATATTCACCTATTATTCTAAATAATTTAATAATCTGCTTAACGAAACTAGAAATGCTGCTAGCTAAACTTCTAAACATAATCATTACAAGAAGTTTGCTGGGTTTCTATGTAAAATTCATCCGTTCTCAAACTAAACTAAACTCAGTAAAACTAAACTCACGGCAAAGATCTTTAAATATCATTCATGTTAACTTTGAACTTGCCATGTTTCTGCTGAAAAGAAAACACAGATTAACAAATACATCTTTTGGTATTCTCTGTAAAACTAGATCTAATAAACTACTACTACTAAATCTACATACTACTACTGCTGCCATGACTACCACTGCTACTAGTACTACCACTACTAATATTAATAATAATAAGTCTTCACTAAAAGTGCAGAAATATGGCTGCTTGAACTTGAACTATCGCCAAAATTAGAACACACGAGTATACATATTCATTCATCATTTGGAGTTAAATTTTTTACAGACGACTGGCTAAGGGCTCAACACATCCATGTGTGAAGGCCCACACATCTGGTATCTTCAATTCCACTTCATACAGTATTACCAGTTCAAGCACTATCTACAAACAGAATAAAATACAACAATTGCCATAAACTATAAATAAATAAATTCAACAAAAACATAAAGAAGTACCATTACCAGACACTGCAGACGCCAATTCGACCCAGCCTTAGATCACTTTGCTTCTTTGCATTCTGCTTTGCAGGGAGAACCTAGTTTTGCTTCATGTAACTGTTGTCCGCTGTTGACTTCTACTTTGCAACCATCATCATTTTCACCTTCACGTGCCACGCGGCCATTAGCATCTGAACCTCCTGCGGCAGCACCGTCTTGATTAACCATCGCCTCATCAAGGCCCCATTCATCCCTCTTAATGTCAGGTTCTTCCACACTCATCGATAGATCGTCAAATCGTACCTAAAGATAACACGTTAAGCATGGACATATTGGCAAGTAGTTCTGTGGCTACTTGGCACTAATAAAACTCACCTGTCCGTAACGACAAACCAGTCATTAACCAAAATACAGGTAAAGATACACCGCCGCTCAATCGCCGTTACCTGCCTCAAGCTTCTCTACTCATCACCCCATCAGCTTTCCACTACAAACTGAAGCCTCACCTTTCGAGATTATCGAACTCTAATCCATCAAATTGCCTATCAAGCATTCTTGTCCTCCATGAAAGCCATCTTAGCAGATCCTTCTCTGCCTCCTCTTCACTCTCTAGTGGCTACCAGATTCAGACCTTCACTCAACATCTTCCACGTGCTGCAGACTGTCAAATAGGCTGGTATACTGCGTGTAGCTTTACAGTAGCACTTCAGAAATTTTGAATTCACGAATGCAATCGAGGACCCACAATTCTACTCAGATCAGGTTATTTTTCTAAAGCCGAGTTCAATTCGGATTCGCATCTACAATTGCATTCTGTAATGCAATTAATGTAAATCCTCAAAAATTTCTCAGCATCCACAAAAGCCACATTAGGAAGACCAGCTCATTCACCCGCACTTTACCAAATCAAGTCCGCAATAGCTAATCATCTCGCTTCATTCTGGTGCCAGGTCAAAATCCGAAGGACAAGCCGAGGAGACAGCATGGTGCTATATATGGTGGTAGTCGGTGATGAGGGTAGTCATATGGTGGTGTGGTGTTCGCGTTGCATCGAATCGAAACACATTTAAAAATTATCTAGAATCATACATGCCATAAATCAGAGTTCTTAGAAATAGCCCAGGCCACTTACAAAGTAGCCTTTTGCCTGCAAAACACAGAAGACGATAACAGCGATTCCTGGGACGATGACAAGAACAGCTATGACTGACCACAGGTACGGCTGGTCCTCGGCAGCATCGACCACAGTTCGGTAGAACCCAGACTCCTGCAGAGACAACATGCACACTCGCTTCCTTGTAGATTTAGCTGGCACAATAGGACACACTTCAACATATCATTATGTTAAAGTCTCTATTCCAGTGAAAGAAGGAAGAAAAGGAAAGAAGAAGAAAACAGCAGCCCCTCAAGCTAGCTCAAGCTAGTCACGGATATATAGTATCATCGACTTCATTTCCTAGCCTTGGCATAGGAGGGTGGACGACCAGTCCTCACCCTCGCGTCTCATCTTTCCACCGTCAGTATGCAGCCAGTGTAGTTGGCTAGGAGCAGAGATGAAGAAAGAACTTCTTCTCTGGCAGTGTTAGAACCATTAACCATTTGTCAGTTGACAGTCCAGCATGCTAACCAGTATACCAATGCACACTGCTAGTGGTGACCAAATGACCCTCTTGATTATGAATTACACTAAAGAATAAGAACTAATTCGAAATACCATGGTTGGCTACAATTCAATGTTTTATAAGCCTCTAGTACCCAATTTCACACAGATTCCTTGATGAAGAGGAAGCCAATGCATAGAGATAATGTGGTCATATTCCGATTCAATGCACTGACCAAAATAAACTAACTTCTCTGGAACTACTATAAATTTCAGAAGGAAATAATGATACACAGGTCATAAGATACAGATACATGGCATCTGTATATGCCTTAAGTGTACATCAAGACCACGAGTACACTCCAGCACACAGCAAAATGAAGCCAGAGAAGGTAGCATTGGTTTCTTTGTTTGTGGTACCACTCACCGCCTACTTTGGACAAACATATAGAATATTGGGCAGTTATAGAATTAGCCTTCCATAAAACCTCTAACAATGCTTGCGATTTGGCCGTGTCAGTTCCAAGCTTGAATAAAAGAGGAAGGCGACGCCAATGATCATTATCATCACACAGCGTCTTTTTAAGCAGCAACAAACCCAACCAACCATAGCCATCTATGATGCAGTTTTAGGAACCAAAACATTTCAAGCAAGCGTTAGCGATTGATTAATTATTTTACTGCAACCTCTTCTACAGGTTCTCCCATTTCAATCACATGTTTGAAGTTCCAGCTGTCTTCGGCCCACATGTCTGCAACGGATTTGTTGTCTGTGATGATGAAATTATCGAAGAGAATGTTCTTCGACACGGACCAAAGCTCCAGTCCAATTGCAGCCTGTTTCAGCCAGACGACACCAACAGAGAAGTCGTTACATCTACTTAATGTCCTTGCCGCATTAATTAAATATTGCAACACGCTTTTTATGCATCCGACGAAGGTGATGCTAGGAACATGGGTATAAATTATTTAAGAAACCAAAAGGAACATGGCAGAAATTCTTCAGTGAAAGAGTTGTACACTTGTGGAACAGTCTGGAAGGTAGTACTTCTCAGTTGGCACCATCGCAGCGTTTAAGAGGAAGCCAGAAAAATTGGGCAACTAAGCGTGTTCCAGGTCAATTTGCAGTGGTTTAAAAAAGACTAAACGACTTCTGAACCACTTTAAACCATTGCTATGTTATGTGTATGTTTATACTCTGGACTTTATAAAGCATATTTTAGGAACTCCTCAGAATCGTTTTGTGCTCATTTTATTATCATGGCCTGCAATTATTCTCGTTCGCACAATGGGTGCCAACTTTTATGAATGTCAAAATCGAAAACAACCTGTACACACTCATAATATTATCTTAAATGACACAATCCAGTACTTTGCTTAATTATGACAATCTTCGAGTGTCCTGCTATACCACCACTGTATACACGCGTACTCAAACGACTTTGCTTTTGTTGGGCGTTGAAGAAATCTCAAGATTACGATTTAACCAAAGCCTACATATCATGTAATATTGGCTGAGATGCAATTTGCCGGTGAATCAATTTAACTCGGTCGTCCAAGCATTGGTTATACATTCATTCAGAGCTGGGTTAAATGAAACTTACTATTGCTGTCATTTTGAAGGGGTGTAGATCTTCAAAATATTTCGGGTTCGGTATCATTCTCGGTCGCCATTCTCCCTAAAGCAAACAAGACATCTGTGCATTCACACAGCCTCCAAAACAAAGACATACGGTATCGTTAAACAGCATTAATTAACTGGAGGGCAATTAATTAACATATATCATTACAACCTTGGTACTAAGATATTAATCTTTGAGGTGTTGGAAAAAGGGATTGACGAAGTTCTACTCTCTATTGCTTCAGACAAACACAGATTTCAGACAGAAAATTTCTTTCAATTCTACTGCCCTTTTTGTCAGCTAAATTGCAACCCACCACTAATGCTCATGTACAATGTTACAATTAGCAAACCACATAAGTAGGTCTACTGATTTGACAGTGGATTGCTTAAAATGGTTAAATTAGAAAGACATATAATTATATAGATAATAGTTTATATAGTTTATAACTGACTTTGTAGTTTGGATTGGCAATCATTGGAGGGTTCCAGGGCCCTTTGTACTTGGGATTTGTATACATGGCTGGAGTCCACTGACCACATCCAATAACACACTTGGGGTTTCCTGCAAGTCAACATTACAGGCAAAATCATTAACAGCTTGAGTTTAAACGTTTCAGCACAAGATTTCAGTTTTAAAATCCTTTGAAAACCTAAATTACAGTTTCTTCTAAATCTTCAAGCCACTTTGATTTATTTCATAATGACTCAAAACAACTAGAAATGATTCACAAAATTGATTTAAAGAAATGAAAATACAAAAATATAAAGACAGTAACTGATTACGAGTCACATATCTGCAAAACACTGATACAGTTGTTGAGCATTATGGCAAAAATGTCATCCTTAAATATTTCAACTTCTATCCAACTTTCATATACAAATGTGTCATATGACACTGACATTTCAGTCAAGCAACGTGAGCTTTGTCTCTACCTCAAACATTTGAAGACCAATGATAAATATTGGTTTCATTTAGCTAGGTCGGGAGCATCTCCTGATGATCCTGCATTGAAGTGGTGCTATATAAATCTGGAATTACCATTACCATTGCACTTTACCGTTATGAACTCACCCAACCCCAAAGGGAACGTGCAACTCCAAACTGCAAGATTTCCTCAGTGACCGAAATGTGTAACAGAAGCAGATTGTTACCTTGGCGAAAACATTGCAAAATTATGTGCTTCAAAAAACCTTACGTAAAGTATTCACACGTACTGATTTTTGGAGGTTCCCAATCTCCAAAACGAGAAGCCCTGTGAAAGAATCAAAACTCACTTATTGTAGAAGACAAAGAGCTTACCTACACCGGTGGCCATGGGTATATACAATGATTGCCCTCGGCAGTTTCCCATTGAGAGGCCACAAGTTCTACCCCCTTTCCACCTGATCTTTCCTCCAATCATGAGCAGTCAGTGTACTCATCTGACAGCTGGGTTCACTAGTGGTGTAATTGGAGCAGAAATTCTAGAAAATTTTGCCAAGATGGGGAATTGACCCCTCCCAAGTTTGGCTGACAGTACAGCAATTTAACTACCAGACTGAAGAGCATCCATTAATTAAATCGTACAGTACAAAATGGCCGATCGGTTAGCGGTCAGCCCGTAACATTCAGTGTGCGCTGAGCCAGCGGGTTCGACCCTCGTCCGGGGAGTCACTGTGTAGGGACCTTGAGTAAGTCTTTCGCGCACATTTGCTGTGCAGTACAACTGCAATTGCGCTGTCGAGGCGCGTGTGTGCACTTTGCACACAAAAAATGTTGGAAGAAGGGTGGTATCAACTTTCCGTAATATATAATACATAATTAATGCAACAAACAAACACTACAATAATCCAACAAAAGATCATGCATACAAGTAACAGATAGACTTCGAGTTCTATTTTAACTGAGATCAACCAGGATATCAGATCATACAATGAAGGTATTAATATTTTTCCTACCAGTATTTTGGTTTTACTGCCTTTGGATCGGGTATCAGAACTGGTTCATCATCCAACCATCCCCAAGGTTTCACGGCATCACGATCCTCGATCATGTTAGGTTCACTCTCATCCCTTTTGTAAATTACCAAAACGTAATTTACCTATTAATCATTTCACATCAAAGAACGATGCTAATTAATTCTAATTTAGTAATAAGAGACAATAAATACTCTGAGGATTTCCAAAAATATGGTTTATAAAAGTCCATATGAACATGTACGAATTTTAAGCCTACATAAATAAATATATTTTTCAGAGAGTTCTTTCACACAAATAAGCATATGAGTCTGATGTAATAAAATATAAAAACTTCAATTCAGATCTGCCAGGACAAGATTTTCTTGTATGCTAATTAAATAGAAGCTGAATCATTTAATTATTCTATAATAAAACAAATACTCAATACTGAAGACTTTAGAAATTGGTTGATAGTTGAACTCTAAAGAGATATATTCAACTTGCAAGGATCAATTTTGCAACTCCAACAGTTACGTCACCTCTCTATGTACTTTGTACAGACAATAATTCCAACAAAACCAGTCTCACACAGCTTGCATTTAGATACCACTATGGGGAGATATGGTCGCCATTTAGATACAGGTGGTAGTATAGAGGTAATAGAGTCGTGAACATACCAGTCGTCAGGCTTGACAGCATCTGGATCTGGTATTCTAAAAGAACCATTCAACGATATCTAACAGTTACCCCAAAGACTTTTAAATTGAAGGAACCTTTACAAACCATAACTATACACACACACAAATGCAAGTAACAAATACACAAATAACCTTGCTAAAAGGACGTTTCACTATCAACAATCTGTCAACCAATCACTCAGGAAGTCAATCAGTCAATTTAGCTGCCAACTCAATCACTCAGTAAATCAGTCAGCCAGTCAGTCAGTCAGCCAGACACAATCAGCCAGAGTCAGTCAGTTAGTTGAAGTCTGCCAGAGCCAGTTAACCAGTCAGTCAGAGTCAGATAGTTATAGTCAGTCAGTTAATCAGCCAGTTAAATAATATCATTCAAACTAGTTAATAAGTATAAAAACTTCCACCCAATCACCTAATTAATTAATTACTTAATTAATTATATAAGTTATAGGACATGCCTTTTGCCATCCAAATTTTCACGCTTTTCTCTTCAGTCAGTCAGTCAATAATTACCAATAACAGCCAATCAACCATTTAATCAATCCATGCATTAATTAATTATGTAAGTTAAGTCACATACTGCTTTATATCATTCCAATCTTCAGGCTTCTTATCTTCTGAATCAGGAAATTTCTTTGCAGGATTAATAGGAGGGCTATAAACATTGGAAACAATTTGCATTAATTGATATTTCCAACAATTTTTTTTCACAAGTAATGTCAAAACATAACTGACCACTGGTCTAATTCCGCCTTTACAATATCTGTAATGCGCTGTCCAGCTTCAAACAATCACCACCATGATCAAAACCACCTTGACCACCACCTCCACAATGACCATGATAATGACCCCTTTCTCCCACCTTGACCATCAACCACCTTCACGCATGACCACCTTGACTTATCATCACCACCACCACACTCACCACTATAATCAATACCACAATCAATACCATACCATGTACTCAAAGGTAAACCATTTGAATGCACCAATGACTGAACTTGACAAAGACCTGTAAGGCTGTACCTCATATCCTTCAGAAGATTTCCCAAGATGTGCAGCTTCTGGTCAATGTAGATTTCAAACGAGTTGCTTGGATCAATTACTAGCAATGAAACGTAAAAAATGCATAATAACGCTATACCTAGAACAATTAAACGTAAACAACAAGTAAAACATCACACTCAGAACAATCAAACAATGTGTAAAACATCACACTCAGAACAATTAAATGTAAACAAAGAGTAAGAACATTACAAATAGAACAATTAAACGTAAACAACACATGAGAACAATACATTTACCCCAAGAAAGTAAAATGTGACCAATGCCAAGACATGGTCACAAAGTTGGAATATTAACAGGTCCGTATTGGCAAACAGAAGTACATTAATGGTGAAATATAACCAAATATAACCTAAAATATCTAACTTCTATAGCACCCAAATCCTCATGCCCATGATATCAATTGTATTGTTTTGCACGTATACAATTTCAGATACAATACAATACAATCAATTGACGTAATGATAAGTAATCCAACAGAAAATTCTTCTGAAACTGTACGAAGTACACGTAATCTATACACATGTGCTTCATGTTGGCTAATTATGGCTAATTCATTACATGCTCAATCTGTTGAAGCAGTAAAATCCTTTTCAAAAGGTCAAGGATACCACATGTCAAACTATGCCAGCAGCCATGCAAGGCGCACATCACATTATATATCTGATTTAACCAATGCTGCCGTCTAGTGAAATAAGGAATAATCAACCTTAGAGGAATCCAATTCGCATTTTTTGCTCTGAATGCTAGTGCCTTATTCATTACTTTATTTCTTTCTCTGTTAGTCTTACCTAATGTATAGAGGTGAGTTTTCTTGTCATAAAAGAAGGAAGAATCGATTTTCCTAGCAGACTCCTTCAGAGTCTTTTCCTATCAAAGTAAACAGAACTGTAATGTAGCGAAACATTTGTATCGCATCACAACAACATTCACTCCTAAATTATGGCTTTAACCAATATGAAAATGATATTCGTTTATTAATTCCAACTGACAAGTATGCAGTAAAGATAATTACACAATACCAAGTATTGTGTACCAAGATAACAAGTTTAACAGCAAGGAATGATGTGCACAATCAGTTGAATTGCTTATCAATTAGAATCAGCCACAAAAATTTCCTAATTTCATTAGAATTAGAATTTTCAAAATCTTGTGCTAATTTTTAAGAATCAGAATTAGTCAAACTTAGAAAAACAGCTAATCGATTAGTTAACTTGCAAATCGATTAGAATTGGAATTAGCCAGGGACAGTGACCCCAGAGTCGAGGGGGACAAGTCCGCCTCACCTTCTACAGAGAGGGGACACGTTATATACTTTTATCCCTGCCACATTTCTCACCGCTCTCATTGGGTGTCCTCCCCACATCTCAAACGAGACCGCTGCCTCGGGAAGTAGCTGCCAAAATTTGCTAATTAATTATAATTAGCAAAACTTAATTCAATTAGTTTGCTCAACTGATGAGCTAGTCGATCAGAATCTAATCAATTAGTCACCCATCTCTGTTTAACAGAAGTAAAATTTCACTGTATGGCAGCCTACTGGGCGTTTATCTTGTCCTACAGCTAATTTTAGTCGCTCCTAGGGAGTGGAAGGCTGAGTCAACCCAACGAGGCTAGCAGGTAACGAACATGTGTCCTTCTGATCTTTGTTCCAGTTTCTCATCATTCAACCATCACCAAATAAGCAACTTGACAACTAACTACCTCGTTTACTTAGCCATTGTTGCAGAACTAACAGATTTATGACCAGGTAATGATGACACCAAAATGCAGTTCATAGTCAGTGTACTAATTTTATACATATTCTCCCTAAAGGGTGCACTGAGTAGAAAACTCAATATGCCTCTCTTCTCCAGACAGGATTTGAACCCAACGCCTGAATTGACAGTCCTGAATATTATCCTCATCACGCAGCTCGCAATGAAATCCCAACATATAAGACAACTACAAACCTCGTACACGTCTGTCAATGGATTTCTATGCTGCATAATAAAATGAATCTGAAATGACATAGAAATAAATTTTGTCAAGATTGTCAACTAGCAGTTCTAACAGCAAACAATTACACATAACAGCAGCAAGAAAATCCGTTCAGAAAATATTGAAAGCAGTGGTAAAATGACTCATCCATAGTGGTGATGTCCACAGATATCTGCAGTTCTTAAAGCAAAGAACATCTGGAAAATCTATAACCCTCACTCGCTATTTGATTGAAACAGAAACCGTGTAAGAGATTAATCATATTTTTGTTCAGCGCAGTCAAAGACACATTTGCCCTACAAGCATCATATTGCAAATCCAAATGCCAAATGTGATAATAAAAAACATGACATCAGAATTTTGGTGACGGTATATCGTCCTTGAAGGTGCTAGGTCTTTCTCTCCTATTTATCATTTATTTGTATTTTGTAACCGCTCACTTTGGGATCAGCCCCGCATGTATCAGGTCCGAACATAATCGTGTACTGCGTTGCGTCGTTGAAGATCGTCTGCAACACAAACAACAGTAAAACAATATATCTGAAAATCAGGATGTTCATAAATATATGCTAATTTTACATCATTTCATTGTATCACACTTATAGACAGGAGAGGGGTTAGACTTCTGTGCTGCCATGCGATTATTCAGCAGTAAAGTATATGTAATTATTCAGCAGTTACGTAAAGTCTATGTAATTATTCAGCAGTAAGAACTAGGTTTAGTGCCTATTATTTTAAACTGTGAAGAGAGGGAGTGGGGTAAATTTTGCACCATAACAGTGTGATGTCAGTAACAGTTGGATTTCAGAGCTGGTAAACTACGGAATAGAATGCTGCACCACAATGAATGAACGAACAAATGAATGAACGAATGAATGAACGAATGAATGAATGAATGAATGAATGGCTGGCTATCAAAGATCGTGAACAGCAAACGCACAGATCTATGTAATCATAATGTAAGATGCATGCCAACAGCATTCATACCATTATAAATAGATTCCAAAGCAATGACAAACGCAAGCCAATCATATCAGGTGGTTGATTAGTTGAAGGATCTACCATTTGAACGATCTACCAGTGTGAAGGATCTACCCAATACAAGGATCTACCATGATGAGAGCAATCGCACACCAGGACAAACTTTCCTCAAGAGCCAAATGGCTCACCTGTGAACCTAACAAGCACAGCGATGCCTAGTTGAGAGCCAAGTGCAACCTAAGTTGTCATTGCACACTGTATTGTCTGCCTGTACAAGAGATAAATGAAAGAGCATAAATATAAATTCAGACAGTCTAAAACAGTCAACACATTTTAACACGATAACTTATATACAGTAGAGTCATACAGTATGATACATACTAGATCGAGTTCCCTGGTCTGCGAAAGAAGCTTTATGTAGCCACCACCACAGCTCTGTCCACTCTGGAACCTCACCTCATACCTGCTCAACGATAACATCATGACACGACACAAAGCAGTTTATGTCTGATAGACTTAGAAGCTTTTCAAGTTCTACACTGATACTGATAAATTGCTTGAAACATGCCATATATCTGTTTAGAGGAGGAAGAGTCCCAGAAGCAACCCCAAGAGATAGTTATCTATATGAGGTGTAAGCAACTTCATTTTATCATGGCCTCGACATATAAGGCCACATAGCCAAGGCTCTACCCAGGGGCGGCGATCCCGGGAGGTCGAGGGCGACAAGTCCCCCCCATCTTTTACAGAGAAGGGACACTTTATATCTTTGTCCTCCATTTTCTACCCCTCTCATTGGGTGTACCCCACCTGGCTCTACCTCATTGTAACATTTATGTGAGGTAATTTATCAGAGGTAACAGTAATACATGAAAGATTCTTTCGTTGAATGCATCGAAATATAAAATTGCTAAATAATAATAATAATAATAGTAATAACTACAATAATAGTGATAATAACAATAATAATAGTAACAAAAATAATAATGATAATAATAACAAACCAATAATAATATTAATACTAATAATAAAAATATTTAGTAATAATAATAATAAAAAAATAATAATCATAATAAAAAGATAGTAAATAATAAAATTAATAATAATAATCCTAGCTAGTATTATTATTAATAGCAATAATAAATAATAATTATAATAATAATAGTAATAATAATAGTAATAATAATAGTAATAATAATAGTAATAATAATAGTAATAATAATAGATAAGTTTGAAAATAACAACAGCAAAAATTGTAGCAGACCTGAAAATTGGTGAATTCAAAAGAGTTGCTTGAAACTTACTGAATCACAAAAGTCTTGTCAGAAAAGATGAACGGTTCATCAAGCATAACAGACACAGCGTGGTGCTTTGATTTAGTCTAGAGAAATATAATGCAATCATTTCTCCCTATGTATTGAACTAATCTAAGTACCACAAGGGAAGTCATCCCAAAATTTAACAGCAAAACCAAATACATCTGTGGGTTGCTGAGCCACTGAATGAATGGAAGAAGGACACAGAGAAGTGATGTAACTCCAACTACTTTCAAATTATGTCTGCACAATAGCAGTTGGTCAATAAAGAATCATAAGGTCTGCAGTTGAGACGCTGGAGTGCAGAGCAATGGACGTGAGTTTGTTTCCTGTATCTACATAAGTTTGACTAGTCCTTCTTTCGCTAGGTGGCGACATAAGTTAAATTAGATGTATAACGTGATAGGCGCCTTGTATGGCTGCCCCACAGTTAAATTCGACTTCTGCAGAAACTTGTCATCATTCATTCATACTGTACTTGCAATAGTATTGCAATATGAAATTAAAACAAATATAATATTATTATGATTGTTATTATTATTGTACATGGACGCACTGAATGCCTGATGGTAAGTTACGTATCAATCCTCAAGATATCTAACTAGAAGCCCTTTATGCTGTCTAACCACAGCTTAAAACAAATACTGAACATCAAATTTGTACAAGACACATGCTTGAATAAATTCATTAAATTGAAGTTAGTGATATCATTGCTAAACTTGCTTAGCTTTCTGTAACATTAACTGAGATGTGAGAGTGTAGTTGCAATTTAACGACACTGTGTGATAACAAAGACCATTAGCGTCGCCATCCTCCTTTATCCAGGCTTTGGACTGGCACTGGCAGAGTGCAACCAGCGGAGGAGTTTGAGAGGCGAGAAGAAGGTGCGATAGAATATGGCTGTTCAGTGTTCACAGATATATTTGAATTCAGACAATCAGTGATGAACTCAATAATTATTCAATAAATTCTGCCAACATAACGGCTAGACCATTGCCTCAAAGTCAGGTCACATAAAATACTAAAACACAAAATACTTGGTCAATTTAAGAACACGATCGAAGCAAATAAAAAGTGGGGGATATCAAAGTGTTTGTTTGTGATCATTTTCTTGAACAACAAATTAAATTAGAAACAAGGCAGAGCAATTCAAATTTCAGAATATCAACAAGTTGAGATTGATTCAAATAATTCGAATTTCAAGGGAGTGTTCTACTTTGGATGAATGGCAAAACTTCAAACTCCGAAATATTCAAATTTCCAGAATAACCTTCAAAACAAGTCCCAAGTCAGCTGGAAGTGGATTTGACCAGGGTTCTTCCACTTTCCACTCACCTGTGATAAAAAGAGTGAAAACCAATAGAGCTGTTAAGGTTTAAACATGGTTCCATTAAGAATAATCTATGCTGTGCCCAAGTATTATTAAAGAAATTTGTGACAACTGCCACAAGAAAAATAACCAAAAAATTCAAGTTGAAAAATATTAAAGAGACAAAATGATAAACATCAAAGAATGCACTTTCAAAGTTTTACAAGAAAATTTAATGATTAGCATTAAAACTAACCAACTGCCTAAAAAACTAACGATCATTGCTGCTCAGATGTACTCAGTTGTAAAAAGGTCTTTGGATTACCGATACAGAAGTGAGGATGGCAGCCTCTGCACCATTATTGTCAATCACAAACCTGCCTCAGGATCTTTTAACCTCACCTCTAAATCTGTCCACTCGAAACCAAAGACTCCCCTCTTCAAAAACACTTTTCCCAATTCACTCAATCACCCTTCTGCCAATTCTCAAAAGTAAATTTCTGAGTAATCGTCTTGAAGGGGAGTTATATTAAATTCATATAAATTCAATTCAAAATAAACAACACCCAACTAACATCTACTCTCACCCTCTTGAAATCGGACTCGCACCTCTTTGGACTACCCCTCGGACAACCACTTTGACATGACGTGGTGCTCGTGAATAAGCTGGTGCCCGTGCCTGTCTTTCGAGCGGCACAAGTTTTAGAAATTTGGAGATTACGATTACAGAATGGTTTTAAACATAAAATTCTAGACTGATCTCAACTAAGTGCATTCATACTGGTCAGTAGGTCTACTGTTCATTTTCTTAAATAATTAGCACCATCATCTATTTTAAGGACAAGTGGCAATAAAGGGTATTGCCTAGTTCATCTTAAGGTAGACAGGTAGTACAGGTACATGGACAATCCTTTACAAAAGAAACATCAAATGAAATCGTCTGTTACCTGCACTCTGCCATGCAGGTATGTACACTGCCAATCAGTCATCGTATGGTCATTAACAGGTAAAACCAACAATAATGGAAATTAATAACTCAGATAAAGGAGTATGAATAGTCTGCCAAAATCGCAGACTATATGGAACCAGAACCTGTAGGCTGTGAAATATAGACTAATTGTTATAATTCTCTTCTATGAACTCTGTACAGTGTAATGGACAAGAAGAGCAGACAAATATCGATTCTTACCATCGTACTGCATTTCCTGGCTGCCATCTTTCTTAGATTTAGACAGAATCCATCTGTATGAACAAAGAAGATACAAGAAAATGATAAAGAATAATATTAATTAAATGAATATTATCATATATATATATATATATATATATTTATGGAATTTGGATGTCTGTATATAAAGTGCATATATTTTATATATATGTACATTGTATCTATAGTTATATACACATACATATCTGCATAATACACTACGACAGTCATGTAGAAGTTCAAAGATGACAGGATTTTTATCAAATATTAACTGGATGCGTGGAAGTCTGGCGGCTAGTGTGCTGGACTGTCAAATCCCTGCCAGGACAGATTTTTGCTCCACCACACAAACATGCAACTCCGCCATGGTGAGCACACTGACTGCACAATATTGGTGGAAAGAGGAGTTTCCCCAGGGTTAGCTCAAGGGAGTGTTCATATTCTTCTTCTTCAAGTAGTAAGCTTTAAGTTTGTTGAAGTATAACAGGCATTTTAAGCCTGTAAAAGTACTAGAGGCAATTGGTCACTGGTAGATGTAGATTTAGTACTGAGTCGTACTGCAAATATTATATGTAACAAATATCTCAGGAACACAGTGTTGTGCAAGACACATTCTGATAAATTTCAGTACTGGTAGCTGAAAACCTAGTAGGACTAACCTGGCTTTGAAGCCGTCTTTCGATGGGAATGATTCGGTGAAGTAGGCATGGCCCATAGCCACAGGTGGACCATCATAGCCCTGAACATATGCAAATTCATTGCAAGATTAGGCATCCATGCTAAATCATATATGGCGACTTCAAAATTTGTGGAGTTAAATGCTGGTCTTAATCTCAGACCAAAACATTTCATCATTTCGACATACTGCTATGTCCAAAATCACCTGATAAGTAAAAGATTTAGGGAATTTCATCATGCTGATGCTGAAATTGGACCTAGACCTGATTAAAATAACCAAATTAACTAAAATTAATAAAAATCGGAATATATGCTGGAATAAAATAGACTAGATATCTACATTGTTTATTCCAATGATTACTTATTTTATCTGCCACAGCTTTGTGGCTAGGTAATATTAAATGTCAACTCTGAAAAATCAAAGATTTTCAACATTGTTTATCTCTCTACTTCAGGTGTTTAAAAAAGCAACGTTCTTAATAACTGATTTACCTTTTTGTTTTGTGACAACGGCAAAAATACATGATTGAATTGTAACAGTATGCCTAATAGCAGAACACCAAGTGAACAGATAAGCACGACGGTAAGTCTCATGGTTCTTTGCAAAACTCATCCAGCCTAAAACTGAAAAGCAGAAGTTAGATGAAATGTGGATGAATACTAACTTTGGAGATCAATATCAAATACATAATGTATATATATATATGTATATATATGTATATATATATATGTATATATATCTATATATTTATATATATATATATATATATATATATATAGCTAGTGTTTGTGCAAGATTTGAGCCTGAAATTCTGCCAATAACGGCGACAACCATTTTGGGTTGGGATACAGTCCACGGTGACCTGATCGTCTCTTCTGAACTCACTTCCATAATGCAACATTAGGTTTTCATGGTCGAGGGACCATCTGGAATGGACTTCACCTAGTGCTCTGTCTCTCAACTAGGAACTCCTCAACCGCATTTCCTGCCTCTCTGAAATCTGTCCTTGTCAGCTGTGGTTGGGCCGGAAGCGCCCCGATTAAATATCTAGAAGGCGCGCCATAAAAAATCTTTTTGAATGACTGATTGATTAATTGGTTGCTTGACTGACTGACTGACTGATGATGACCTCGACTAGGTGCCAAACCAAAATATAAAAGCCCGCAATAAAGAATGCCCAAATGTACAAATATTTTTGTATATGTAGCCATGTTTTTCACTTGGCTTACAAATGATAATGATTTATTCAGTTTTTGGATCGTATGTTGACATAGGCCTACCCCAAAAAGTTACAGGCAACAATGAAAATAAGACAAGTTGTAAATAACTAAAAAAGGAAGAAAATAGAAATGTATAACTACTATGAATCATAATAGTTTTAACTGCATTTTGTGGACTTGACAACAATTAAGTTCATTCATTAGGACTACACCTCGAGCCGATGATCTGTTGAAAATACTTGAAATTGAACGAGATTGCACCGAAATAAATTATTACAAGCAAATTATTGAGCCCATTTATGTGCATGAACCAGTTTGATTGAAGTGATATCTGGTTCTGTGAGAGGCGTTATAGAAGTCCGCAAATACAGCATGTTTCTCTCATCGGATAAAAATTTTATCTTTCCAATAAGTTTTGTGCTTTTACCTAATCAAAAGATTGTCTAGCGTTATATAGGCCTAAACGCACGACATCCATTTTACAACGGACGCCTAAAATTTTGTCTGCAAAGTCAATTTACACACCACTTCGTCAATATACAAAAGACAAATATAATTAGATAGTAGGCAGCAAATAATACGTTCAAATGAACTTTATACGATAACAAAACAAACGTTGCCTAAACACGTTGATTTCGCAGCCAATTAATTAATTATGTAATAAGTGTTCAGAAATTTATCGTAATACATACTATTTTGCGTGTAATGATATGATTGGCCAGTATCGTCTTCGTCACCAGTTGTCAATCTCATGACATCTTAATGACGTTGCGGGCACTTGTTGGCCCAATGCTATTACTAGGCCCTTATAAATATACATGTATCTCTGAAAGCTGTTATAACCAGGTTATAGCATCCTTTACAAATTATATTCATTTAATTAAAATCCTATGGGCCTATGAGTCAAGAAGTGAAACAACTATTGTGGTTTAACACAAATTGTCTTCTGAACCACTTAAAGCCATTTATTACGGATTTAACATTATATTATGTTAATCTTAATCTTAATCTCAAAGCTTATAAAGCGCAACTCGCAAGTCAAGCGAAGGGAATCAGCCTAATCACGAAGGCTACGCAGAATCAGAAGGGTTGAGTGTTGACAAAGTGTCAAAAGATTGTTCGAGAGAGGGTACAGGCCTACGAGATTTTGGTAATGGCAAACTCAATTCGCATAGGCTTAACGGCTGTGTAAAACTGATAAGAAGAGCAGTATTTCATGCCGGCCTCACAGGTACGTAGTGGTACGAACTACAGTACGAAGTGCTAGGCCCTATAGCGATCTAATTATTTTTGTCTTGACCTCAGCTAGTGTACTCTTTACGGCTGAGTTAGCTAATAGCTAATGATCGACGAAGCAACTGTAACAGAAATGTCAGCACCGTACTTCTACCCTCAGCCAAAACACACAGCAGCACGATTTGACAAAAAAGAAGTTGGTATCGGTCACATTCCGTATAAACCCGAGGTTAAGGGGTTAGTTGAATAAACTTGGCACATTGGTCTCTTAGTCGAAACTTCTCAATTAGACGAACCATTCAGATGCAACACAAAGTAAGGCTGACAAATATTATCACAAATCAGAGAGGATGCAACATATGATTTCAGTTCGTGGTTGCCTTCAATAATGTAGTCGGCGACAACTTGTCGGCTGTAAGACACAGACCCTATAGACACGCATGCTTAACTGATGTTTTCCCATCTACCTACAAGCCATTGGCGCCAGAAAATTAACATCTCGTCGTCTTGTCGTGGTCTACAAATTTTGTTCACAGCGGACGCAGCTGACGTCTAGACCTGACTGAGCGTCGCGGAGAACCAGTCTATTATGTTAATGAGGGGCAAAAACTTGGACGTTTAGAAGGCGTCACTGCGCTGCAGAGGAAAAGACAATTACATCGAGTATAGTAAGCGTTAGGTCTAGGGCTTTGCTCGGCGTAAAAATCTATGTGAATATGATTTTATATTGGGATTGCCAGGCAGTAAACGAGTTTAAAAGGTGTCACTTTGTTTGGTGCGATTAACACCAACACAGACGAAATAGCAGATAGGCTGGTTGGCAGGCTGCTAGTAGCTTCTGTTATAAGCCCTGCCCCGCTTAGGCCTGGCACAGAGAATTCTTCATCTAGGTCCTTGAACCTGAGAGAAGCAAAATAGGGTTAATGCGTTCGATGAGAAGCTAAATTTAGGGGGAAAACGAGGAAATACGAGATAATGTCTCTTTGTCGACAGGGTATAACGCTGAGGTCTCTTCTAGAAAATCCGGAACTGTTGGCCGAGCCTATTCGAACAGGTAATCGATAGAAATTGATCACGAATTCTTTGTGAGAAAACGATAAGGTTGAACACATGGTCATAAAAAGCGTTCTAACAAATAATACGAGCCCGCCGCCTTGACCTTTCAGTTTTGCAAGTCATCATCGGCTGATCGCGGGCCAGTTGTCATCATGACCCAAGTGCATCTTTCATATAATAATTATTAGGCAGTAATAATGATAATTAACAAAAACGGGCGTTATGTTTGGACAGACTAGCTCTTAGAACAAATTTTATCGTTTTCTGGACCATTAACTACATCATTTTTCCAAATATCCGCCGTAAAATTTAACCATGTTGATGTTGCACACAACAAGACCCAGTTTCGACCAGCTGTCATGCTAGGGTGTCGACCGTGTCGCGATCGAGTTATAGCTTTATGTTTCTAATTGCCTCGGAAGATACATGTATGTACGCCCCGCAAAGGGGTTGGTGGACATTGAAGTGTTTTTGTCGCAAAGTTGAAGGCTACGCTAAGGGTGATGACTAGTAATTACCGTCTGTCTGGATTTTCACGATCGGCTCATTTTGGTAATTGTTTCCATAACTAACTTTTGAACTTGCGTGAATGCAGTAAAAGTTTGGCGATTTGCTTGCTTTGAGGCAAGCAAAAGTTTGTACAAGCTTAACTAAATGCAGTACCATATGTTTTCCCACTTGCTTCCCAGTGTAGTAACTTAGAGTGGATTAAAGAATGTTGGAGGAGCGTGTGATGTTCATTATTTTAAATTTGAAGTGGCTTTCTAAGGGCTAATGGATTATTGAAAATATGACAAGCATGTAAATAAGAAAGTCATCATGTACAGTATTATCCTCATAATTGGAAAAGTATCGTAACCATACACTCCAAATTTATTAAGCAGTAGGCCTACTTGTGGGATATGCTCAGGGCATCAGCTTATTCATGAGGGCTAAGTTGTATCGGAGGAATTGTTGATAGATGTCCGATGGAAATCCAGGACCGGCTGCCAGAGATCATGGTAGGATTTCCTGGTGATGGGACAATTCTGGAAGAGGTGGGATACTTATGGGATACTTATTGAAGAGGTTGGACAATTGTGGAAGAGGCAGGCACAATATCCACTCTTTGCAGTCAGTAATTCTTGTCAGTGGCGACTCTACAGGGTTGCCAGGATGGACCAGTGCCAACCAAATCAGTTGGTGACCCCTCCTAACTTTGGTTCACTTTCAGTTTTGAAGAAACCAGACACGCAACTGGCCCCTCTGTTAGGTTCCCCGGCCCCTCTGTTGTTGAAGTCTAGAGATGCCTTGATTCTTGTTGTGCTTTCTACAAAAATTCAACATCTGTGATCTCAGCGTGTTCATGTTAATGCTGGAATCAGCACTGTGCTGAATTTCTGGAATTCAATTGATCAAGGTAGAAATGATAAAGTGTGAATCGGTGTTAGACTCGTGTCTCTGCATTGATTTTATTCAGTGCCTGGCAAAGTTAAGGATGTGGACGACGCCGACGAATATGTGGCATCACAGTTGGCCTTCCTCGGGCCAAACATCTGGGAAAGGACGCTTCCGTCGAGTCTGGTCGACCTGAATGTCGAGGGTTTTGCAGACTTGGAGACAAATGTTGACTTTAGCGCCTTCCTCGATGCCGAACTACCCAGCTGTCCTCAGCTTGACATCGAGGCAATGCTGGCTGGTGTCCGGGGTCTACCTGCTCTTCCACAAGAAAAAATGGCTAACACTGAAAGTGCTCTACTTCGAAACACTAATCCAGGTGAGGCACTAATCCGTGTAATAATTATAATCCTCGTTTAATTTCAAACTGACAAACCTCAGTATGATTACAAGTACAGTATGAGCAAATGATGATGAGTTATTACAGGAGTCGGATTTAAACGTCGGTGTGCCCATTATGCTGTATATCTCATTTTTAACAAATGCCGCCGTCTTACGGAAGAAGGAAAGAAGTCAGCCTTAGGGGGGATACGGTCTCGATCTCGATACCTCAAGTGCTGCGTCCCAGTGTGTTCACCACTACTCTATGCCCCCCAAACAGAACGTACCTGGGACCTCAGGTAGCTTGCTCTGCTTGGCCTACTTGGTAAATGGCAACAGTACTATGAGTTACCTGGCAGCTCAGAGAGCTCATGAAGACTTTAACTTTAGTTGCTAACTGTCTGAAACATAGCATGATTTAAATTACTCGTCACTTTAACTGTCAGCTTACTGAAATCTAGCATAGCTAGCACATTGTGTTTCTTGTTTGAAACTGGAAGGACGTTCTCCATAATTGATAGGTTCTAAAAACCCAAACAAAGTATCTGATTCTTAGCAGCAAGATTCTGCAATGGACGATTATGATGTCTCTTTATGATAAATATATGATCAGTTTGTTTGTTTAATATATCTTGTTTATAAATATATGTGTATATGTGGGTTCTTGCAAAATGCCTTTTAGACTTAAGAGTTGGTTAGCATGGTGATATAGAGCATCTGATCCGATGTGTCTTAATTAGACTTTAAAATGTTACTTGTGCTGTTGTTAGTGAAACAAAATACATGTCTGTTTAATGAACTTTACTTTATACAGGTAACTATGATCTGTGGTCTTTGGCAGCAAAATGTCATATAAATAAACAATGTCAAAAGAAATTTGAAGTTGGGGGTTAAATGTAATTTTGTTGTTTCTTTATAGTTGGCCCTCGCAAAAGGAATCCTTCAAAGTCCTGTAAGCCAGTTCTGAAGGTTACAGTGCCAGAAATTTTTCCAAGCTCTGTGAACACTCCATCAACTGGCAGTTTCTCTCCAGCAACTGACAGTTTCTCTCCAACAACTGGCAGTTTCTCTTCAATAAATGGTAGTTTCTCTCCATCAACTGGCAGTTTCTCTCAATCAGCTGGCAGTTTCACAACATCAACTGGCAGTTTCTCTCCACAACCCGACGAACTCTCACAGATGTCACAATTATCGCAGTTTTCAGGTGAAGAAATTAACATTACATTGAAACTGAGAACTGTAGACAACTTGGTTATTTGGAAATTGAAGATCAAGAGGAGGAGCAGGTCATAAGCTAATGGTGAGAAGCAGCTATGGGTATGAAAGGTTAAGGACTTCTTTTTCTTGACCTCTGCACATGAGGGTGCATGCCAGTCCTCCACCTCAATGTCTGATCTTCCTCCAGACAGTGTATGTGTGTATGGCAGGTGTACTCGTTACATCATTTGAAGCAGAAATTGTCTAGTGGATGACACACCTGTAAATAATATGTCTTCTCTTTAGGTTAAACTCTTACAGAAACAATTTAATAAATAATTAAGCAACATAACACTTTTTCCACAAGAGTGTGTAAAACAACAGTAGGTCAAACTATAACCTTAAGGTCTAATTATTTTTTGCAATATGGTTCTAAAGTCAATCTGCTTTTATCCTAAATTTTCTGTGTCTTAGTTTAAATTAATTGGTCAGATATATTCTCAAATCTGGTTCTGCTTTGGGGCTCAATTTTTATAACCTGCATCTAAATCAATTCTGTTTCAACTTGGTTTGGTCAAAATTCTTAAATCAGATAAAACTTTTTGGAGAAGTAAATGTTGCTGTTTATTTAGTAATAGAAACTGTTTTTTTTCCTCGCAAATAGTAGCAATGAGGACACGACTTAAGTGCGAAATTCTCTCGTTATAGGTTCAGGTGACGAAACATTTGATCCAAGCAAGAGGGCATTCTCAGACGAAGAGTTGCGACTACTGCCTGTACTGAAGAAATCTCGAAAGGTTCGTTACTGCAGAACGATTCTACATCTGGTTGTGATTTGAATTATCTTTCACATGTTTCCTATTCAAGTGCAAAACAACAAAGCAACTTTGAAGTTAGTTATTTTAACCTTTCAGTTCATATTTGAAAATGTGTCGACCCATTTAGGCCATGCTTGAGAACCCTGGGAATACAGACTAGGATAGTAACCCACATTGTTTTTGTAGATTATTTTTACCAGTTTCCGCATGTGTGTGTATGCTTATGTTGGAAATCATATAACTTGTTTAAAAGGCTTCTGAAGACATTTATTTGTCAGTGATGTTAACTAAGAATGACAAGTGAATCTTTGGGCAAATGAGAAAGGAATGTTGGTAGAGTCTAGCTGAGGCACAGAGCTTGACTGATGTTGACCAGAGAGGGGGTGGGTCAAGGGGGACAAGTCTCCCCCACCTTTTACAGAGAGGGGACAGTTATATGTGTGTTCCCCCTACATTTCCTACCCCTCTCATTGAATGTCCCCCACCTGAGATCGCCACCTCTGATGTTGACAGTCACTTCTTCCATCAGAGATAGTTTGAGCCACTGACAGACTGCAGTTGCTCATATTTTGCACATGCTGCTAGTGTGCACCAAAACCTGCCTTATCTTTTCAGATTTTTGTTCCGGACGATTTGAAGGACGAGAAATACTGGGCTCGCAGAATCAAGAACAACACGGCGGCCAAGCGATCGCGTGAAGCTCGGCGCCTCAAAGAGAACCAGATAACGATGAGAACGGCCTTCCTGGAGAAGGAGAATGCGTTTCTGAAAACTGAACTTCAGCGGATACTTGTAGAGAACGAAAGTCTCAAAAGTCGTGCGGTGAAGTGCGAAGCTGTTGGTCAGAAGACCTGCTGACACCGTCAGTTTAGGCACTGCACCATCTCTTTGGTGTATTCCATCTTCACTTTGGTGTGTTACACCATAACTCTGGTGTATTGCACCATCTCTTTTGTGTGTTACACCATCATTTTGGTGCATTACACCATCTCTTTGGTATTATACACCATATCTTTGGTGTATTACACCATAACTTTGGTGCATTACATCATCTCGTTGGTGTATTACACCATCTCTTTGGTGTATTACACCATCAGTGGGATAACGAGAAACGTGATGACAATGGTGACTCTTGTTAGCACTGATCAGTTTCATAATTGTATAAACATGGTAAAATGTGAATAGGCCTATGATAATGCTAAAGTACTGTCCGGAATAGTTGGTTATTTTGTGTAAAGTATACAAAATGAATGTACTGTAACTCTTTGGTGTATTACACCATAACTTTGGCTAACAGGCTAACAGATGATTGGTTATCACCAGATGAGGGATAAGGTTGGGTAACCGTTAGCTCGTTGACGTTATCCCGAATTCGGAATAACTTAAAGATATTTGGCTTACATCCTTCAGTATGACTGATGAACAATTGTGATGATTCGACCAATGCTAGAGTATACAGGAATTGGTTACGTTAACCGTCTTAGATTTTGAATAGGTGCATTAATAAATCAGCTGCCCATACGACCCAAGATCATACCACTTATAGTTGATTCTTTTAGAATTGTAATTGTTGCATTAATTGTGATGAGAAATGTGCATTTATTAGCGAACGTAGTAATAACCGACATATACTGTAATGGTAGGTAGCGTTTTTGAGGTTATTTGGAACTTTGTTGCATGTTTGATTGTTAATTTTGCGCTGTGATCGTTAAATGTACATACTGTGTATTACGTCATGAGTCGTGTGTTTTTTTGTAACGTCTTAATTTTACGGTTGAAGTTGTGACAGAACTTTGAAGGCTTTGCCTTGATCTTTTTCTCTATTTATAAATAAATAAATAAATATATTATTAAATTTCAATTTATTTTACAAGTTTCTATTTCCTTCTGCATAAGTTTATCTCAAATTGAAAAGTTACCATTTTATGATGAGGCAACAAAGATAATAAGATATTCGTTTATTTGGAAATTACACATATCTAACAATAGCGCAGAAATGCTTACATAAGTGACAGTCAACTATTACAGTGGCTAGAATTAATTACAAACTATTAGGGGGCCGTCCATAAAGTACGTACGCTCAGAGGGGGTAGGGGGAGTCCAGGAAAAGCGTATGTTTGCGTATGGGGGGGGGGGGGTCGCTCAAAAGAAGTACGTACGCAGAGATAAAAAATTATGATGTGAAATACGTCGTATCTGTTGTCCTGTCTAATTATTACCAACTTTCTCTTTTATAATGTTAACAAAATTTCTTAAATTTTATTTTGAACTAATATATGATCTAGTAGCATAAAATGAACAAAGTTTTATACAGTAAATTAATAAATTTAATGATAATGTGCATAATACACATTAGCCATTAGCACACGTATTAAAAATTAAGCACATTAACTACTCAAATAAACATTTAATTTTTTGGCTTTAAAAACAGAATATTTAATTAATTAAAGCAAGTCGGGGGGGAGGTTGTTGCAAAAGCGTACGTACTTTCGGGGGGGAGGGGGTGGCAACAGGGGGAGGCGGGGGTCCAAAAAGTCAAGTTTTCGGCGTACGTACTTTATGGACGGTCCCTAGATGTTTTTATATAATGATCTGGGGATAAATTGAGAGTCGTCTTTGGGTGGGGGACATGGTTGTGTGCTCTAGGTCTTAATTGAGGAATGTAGTGGGGGCGGATTGGAGGTAGAAGTTGGTGAAGAACATGATTGGGATTATGCAAGATGAAGAAGAGGGGTTTGGCATCTGCTATGTTTGCAAGTTCAGAGACTGTTGGAAAGGATTATTCTAAGTAACCTAGGCGTTTGTCAGAATCTAAGGTTAGTCCCCACCAGTATGGGGCGGCATATAACAATTTAGCAATGGTAGTGACTTTAGTTATGTAATGAATGGCAGTGGAAGAAAACCAATGGGTTTTGAGTTTTCAGATACCAAAATAAGATGAGGAGCAAGTTGCTGTGAGGTAGTCTATGCGAGCTGTGAGTTTGAAGTTTCATATCTTGAAAGAAAACACCCAGTATTTTAAGGTTTTGACTAGGGTTATACCAGGTAAATCCAAACTGGGTTAATTGTTCTACCAAGACAAGGATTCGTCCACTTAATTCATATCAAGAGTTTTATATATCGCCCTTGTAAGCGCCTAATAGGAGACGCTCCCGGGTCAACCATGGCAGACAAAATAGACTTTTTGCAACTTGAAAGATTTAGGCGCAATGCTCTTTGGCAGTAGGCAAGCGGCTAACGGGAAACGACTCCATATGGAGTGGCCAACCATTGAGAAGCTGCAGCGCTGCCTAATTCAAGAGAGAGAGCCCGAAAACTCAAGGCTCTGCCAGCAGAAGATCGAGATACCCCACGACCATATATATATAATATATATATATATATACATAATATATGTATGTAATTCTTGCACAATGTAAATTGCCTATTCATGGCTTCAATTCATTTCCATTGCACCATGACTGTTTAACGGATTATTAATCTTTATCAGGCGAATTTGCAATCTAAAGCGGGCCTGCTTATATAAGAAATGCATTAAGTGTGTCATAAACAGCGTATGTGCAAAGTCTGCTAAGCCTGTAGATTAAACCATAATCACTGTTCGATCGTCGTTTTCTACGCAGGTAGGCCTACATACCTTAGCAGACCGAATAGGCTGTTTTATGATGCTTGTAATTGGTACGCTCCTACTTAGCGAAACACTAACTCATACGTTCTATTTAACTATTACAGACACGACTTCAATTCGTAATTAACTGATTTTTTTAACTTTCCTGCAGCATCGATAGGTGATTGTGGACGACTGGATATGTAGCCAATTGGAATTTTCACTACTTCGATGAAAAAAGGAGTTATTCTTATAATGCTATTGTCACTTATTGTGCGATGTTCGGATTCTACTCAGCTTATTTCCCCTTCGTAGGCAGTCATCGAATGTCACGAGCCGCTTTGACTAACTACAGCGCAGCCTTAGTCAATAAGATGCGCAGCGCTCGTCAATAAGCTACGCAACGCTCGTCAATAAGCCACGCAGCGCTCGTCAATAAGCTACGCAACACTCGTCAATAAGCCACGCAGCGCTCGTCAATAAGCTACGCAACGCTCGTTAATAAGCTTCACAGCGCTCGTCAGTAAGCTACGCAGCGCTCGTCAATAAGCTATGCAACGCTCGTCAATAAGCTACGCAACGCTCGTCAATAAGCTACGCAGCGCTTGTCAATAAGTTACAACGACGCTCGTCAATAAGCTAGGCAACGCTCGTCAATAAGCTACGCCGCGCTCGTCAATAAGCTACGCAGCGCTCGACAATAAGCTACGCAACGCACGTCAATAAGCTACGCAACGTTCATCAATAAGCTACGCAACGCTCGTCAATAAGCTACGCAACGCTCGTCAATAAGCTACGCAGCGCTCGTCAATAAGCTACGCAACGCTCGTCAATAAGCTACGCAACGCTCGTCAATAAGCTACGCAACGCTCGTCAATAAGCTACGCAACGCTCGTCAATAAGCTACGCAGCGCTCGTCAATAAGCTATGCAACGCTCGTCAATAAGCTACGCAACGCTCGTCAATAAGCTACGCAGCGCTTGTCAATAAGTTACAACGACGTTCATCAATAAGCTACGCAACGCTCGTCAATAAGCTACGCAACGCTCGTCAATAAGCTACGCAACGCTCGTCAATAAGCTACGCAGCGCTCGTCAATAAGCTACGCAACGCTCGTCAATAAGCTACGCAACGCTCGTCAATAAGCTACGCAGCGCTCGTCAATAAGCTACGCAACGCTCGTCAATAAGCTACGCAACGCTCGTCAATAAGCTACGCAACGCTCGTCAATAAGCTACGCAACGCTCGTCAATAAGCTACGCAGCGCTCGTCAATAAGCCACGCAGCGCTTGTCAATAAGTTACAACGACGCTTAGAAAAGATTGAAAGGCAATGGCATTTACAAGATTTACGTTCACTCTTCATCTCGTGATATTGTCGTTGATCGGTTATTGTTGTCAACAATGTGAGTGCATGACATTTAAATCAAATTAAACGCAAATAAAATTAATAAGCAATTTGTAACAGGTTTGATATTTGCGTTGAGATCTGTTGGCAAATAATGTTCAATGCTTGTGCGCGTTTACGTTCAAGGCAGTGCAATGTGCTACACTGCACTGCAAAAATTATGCAATACAAATTACAATACAATGCAATATTTTACAACACAACATGGTGCAATGCAATACAATTAATTACCTATTATTGTTATTTTATAGACACCTACAATACATCTGATTTAACGAATTCTGCCAGCTAGCGAAAGAAGGACTAGATAACCTTACAGTTCCTTAGCTCTGCGCCCCAGTGTGCTATCCATTACCCTATGTCCCTACCCAAAGTGGGTAGGGACATAGGGTGAAATGCTATACAGTAAAATACAATACAATTAAATACAATGCAAAAATACAATGCGATGCGCTTGAAAGAACAAATAAATCAAGCACAACAAGATGTGTTTCTCTTTCTTTAGTATACACGGCTCACCCGGCCTACAACTACGTTAGGTGCCCCTCCTACTGCAACTCGAAGGGCGACTGGCAGAGTGTAACATCGTGTTATGAGTCTTATGACTACTGCTGTGGCAACTCAACGTACAGATACTGTTGCAATAATGTCAGTCTGGACATCTCGAACAAGTACGATGACGTCAGTTCCTGTTCCTGTCCGAACAGCGACTGCTATTCCACTCCGATGTAAGACGTTTGTTTATACTCATCAACGCTGCGCTTATGGTTCGAATCCTGTAAATCAGGCGATGGTCTCGTCACTTTCGTGTCAAAATTACGTTTCAGCCGTTAAGCCGCGTGACCAAATAGAAAAATGCATTGCTAAATTGGTGCTGCCATTCTATCTGTCTGTCTCTCTGTCTGTATGAAAGTTGTATGTATGTATGTATGTATGCATGTATGTATGTATGTATGTATGTATGTATGTATGTATGTATGTATGTATGTATGTATGTATGTATGTATGTATGTATGTATGTATGTATGTATGTATGTATGTATGTATGTATGTATGTATGTATGTATGTATGTATGTATGTATGTATGTATGTATGTATGTATGTATGTATGTATGTATGTATGTATGTATGTATGTATGTATGTATGTATGTATGTATGTATGTATGTATGTATGTATGATTGTGAGTTCGTTTGCATGTATTATGCCTATCTGTCTGTAGAAAGAGAGTGAGTGGTAGGCCTAGTCGTAAATAAATCAAGATAATCACGGAAATCAAATTTAAAATATAAGCACGAAATGCCTAAATATTTTTTAATTGAGAATTTAAATAATGTATGTCGACGGTGGCATCGCATCAGGATGGAGTCTGTCGACCATGGTTCATGAGAATATCATTATTATTGCACTTATCTTTGATAATAATTTATTTATTATATATCGGGGCTGCTTGTGAAAGTTAATTTTATTTTTTAAAGCATAATACCATAAAAATCCTTTATTTTTTGCAGCTGATCCATTCTGCTCTATTCCACAGTGTAAATGCGTGTGCCATTAACTTGGTTCAATCAATTATTCAGTCTTGAATAATATTAGTTCGTTTGTCCTCAAAATGGGGGGGGAGTGGCTCCAATGACTTAGGGGGGAGATAGACGCCTCTGTCTCTAGAGGCAATATGAATGCATTATGACGTATTCTGATTCTAACCACAGCTTTTGTCTACAAATCATTTCTACTGTCATTCACAGCCAGAGGAGACGATCTTGTTTGACAAATGGGGGGCACCCGTGAGATGCTCTGGTCGAGGTTGGGGTAAAAACGTTTAGCGTGTAACCTTTTTGAATTGTTAGGGGAATTGTTCCCCTCGATCGTCGCCCCTGTTCACATCATTTAAAAAACTTATTGTGTTTTATAGTTTGATGCGGCGATTAATAATGTATGCTCGTGTCGCCAATATCAGCGGTTCGGAATTCTTTGAAGCCAACCTTAAGTCGGTGGTCCAATGGGGCTCCAAAATGGACGGGTGTGTGCTTTGTAACCGTGTATAACGCAGGGAATTGATCTATTTCGCCTGGATTCAAAATGTTTTATTGTGATGCGTCTATGACACTATGGTCCCCATGAACTCCCGTAATTTCATGCGCTAACGGGATCACTGGCGGTCAAGGCTCTCATTAGAAGATGAGAGATGAGTCGCTGGATCAAAGTCATTATTACTATACGGTTGGTATATAAATACTGATAGTTGCATTTGATATTTTAGATGGGAGTACGTACTCTATTTCTTTGCGCCGCTTGTCTTCTTCACGATAATCGCCGTTTGCTGTTGTCAATGTGGCTGTAAGAGCGCGTGCAAAAAGTGCAAAAGAACACCAGACAACGCTACAACAGGCAACAGAATCGGTAGGCAACATCTCACGAACATTTTAACAGTAGGCCTATAGATGCGATATCTCTGACCCCTGCCATACATGGAAACGGATTCATTTCTACACAGAATCTGTACCGAGATCTACTCTGGCCGCAGTGGCGGCTCTACTGGAAGGGGCCATAAGAGGCCAGTGCCCAACCAGACTGATCCTGCGCCTCGCTGGTGGTAGTCCACTTTCAGTTTACACAAAGCCAGACAATCAACTGGCCCCCTCTACCGGCAGAGGGAAAAGTCCAGAGACGCCCCGGAATCCAATCCAGCCCCCCATGCAAATTGGACACTGCGAAAGTGGAGTTATTAGTTAATATCTTGCCATTTAATTGAAGTCTATCTGATTTTTAATTGAGCTAGGCCTAATGACGAAAATCGATGTCAATATTTTTTAGCCGCCGCTTCATCTACTTTATCAAATACTACGCATTCCGTTGCAATGGGGCGTGACCCGAGCCTTCATCTAGACCGTGACTTCAATTACAGTCTCCAGCCACCGAGCTATGAGGCCGTGACGGGAGATCTTCCAAAGTACGAGGACATCGTCGATGAAGCTGTATGCTACTATGGACCCTACGAAAATGTGGAAAGCACGGAGGATATATGTGCGCCATCTGGCGAGTACGAGGCCACAACCGCAGCGGCATCTCACGAATGGCAGAGCAACGACGCCCCACCGTCCTACACGCCAGCTGAAACGCATGAAGAGGCGCAGGCCTCATAGAACCAACTAGTCATAGGACTACCAAGAAGCACGATAGAATTATAGAAGATTAGGCTAAAAGAGTGTTATTCAGTAGGTCAACTAAGTATAGACGCAGCGGTACAATTGTGATGATGACGATGATGATGATGATGAGGATGATGACGATGACGGTGACGGTGATGATGACGATGACGATGAAGTGGTAAAATTGTGATGGTGATGATGATGATGATTATGATGATGATCAAGACGGTGACGGTGACGATGAATGGGTACAATTGGAATGATATAGATATTGCCGACGCATGATGACTTCGTGTCCAGACGGATGATAAAATTAGACAATGGTGTGCCGCGTTGTGATTAATTTTACTAATTCATTCATTCGTTGCGAAGATTTATATAGCGCCTTCCAAGAGGTTGGCATACTCAGAAGCGCTGCCGATCATGCAGCAGTAAACCGCTCAGCGATAACGATGTCTGATCTGTGGCTGGGTTCAATTTTTGTGACTGTATACGATGACGTCATTTATGGACGACCTTTAAGCTACTTAAAAGCAAAATCAGAGACTAATAACACATCAATGTATATGCTATAGCTTAATGGGTCGGTTAAAAGAAAACTCAATGCTCCCTTCGAACTCTATATGTATAACAATAAACCACAATCGAATAGGAATTGCTATGCTCATGCAATATATACATGTATAAATATACTATATATATATATATATATATGTATGCATGTACGTATGTACATATGTACGTATGTACGTATGTATGTATGTATGTATGTATGTATGTACGTACGTATGTACGTATGTACACATGTACATATGTACGTATGTACGTATGTACGTGTGTACGTATGTACGTATGTATGTATGTATGTACGTACGTATGTACATAGGTACGTATGTATGCATGTATGTATGTACGTACGTACATATGTACGTACGTACGTGCGTATGTATGTATGTATGTATGTACGTACGTATGTGCGTATGTACGTTTGTATGTATGTACGTATGTATGTACATATGTACGTATATATGTATATATGTACATATGTATGTATGTATCTATGTATGTATGAATGTATGTATATTTGTACATATGTATGTATGTACGTACGTATGTGCGTATGTACGTTTGTATGTATGTACGTATGTATGTACGTGTGTACGTTTGTATGTATGTACATATGTACGTATGTATGTACGTACGTACGTTTGTATGTATGTACGTATGTATGTACGTATGTGCGTATGTATGTACGTATGTACGTTTGTACGTTTGTATGTATGTATGTATGTACGTATGTACGTTTGTATGTATGTAGATATGTACGTATGTATGTACGTATGCACGTTTGTATGTATGTACGTATGCATGTACGTATGTGCGTATGCATGTACGTATGTACGTTTGTATGTATGTACTATGTACGTATGTATGTACGTATGTACGTTTGTATGTACGTATGTACGTTTGTATGTATATATGTACATATGTACGTATGTATGTATATATGTACATATGTATGTATGTATGTATGTATATATGTACATATGTACGTGTGTATGTATATATGTACATATGTATGTATGTATGTATGTATGTATATATGTACATATGTATGTATGTACGTACGTATGTGCGTATGTACGTTTGTATGTATGTACGTATGTATGTACGTATGTACGTTTGTATGTATGTACATATGTACGTATGTATGTACGTATGTACGTTCGTATGTATGTACGTATGTATGTACGTATGTGCGTATGTATGTACGTATGTACGTTTGTATGTATGTATGTACGTATGTATGTGCGTATGTACGTTTGTACGTATGTACGTTTGTATGTATGTACATATGGACATATGCATGTACGTATGTACGTTTGTATGTATGTACGTTTGTATGTATGTACTATGTATGTACGTTTGTATGTATGTACATATGTACGTATGTATGTACGTATGTACGTATGTATGTATGTATGTACGTATGTACGTATGTACGTATGTACGTATGTACGTACGTATGTATGTATGTATGTATGTACGTACGTACGTATGTGCGTATGTACGTTTGTATGTATGTACGTATGTATGTACGTATGTACGTTTGTATGTATGTACATATGTACGTATGTATGTACGTATGTACGTTTGTATGTATGTACGTATGTATGTACGTATGTGCGTATGTATGTACGTATGTACGTTTGTATGTATGTATGTACGTATGTATGTGCGTATGTACGTTTGTACGTATGTACGTTTGTATGTATGTACATATGTACATATGCATGTACGTATGTACGTTTGTATGTATGTACGTATGTATGTACTATGTATGTACATTTGTATGTATGTACATATGTACGTACGTATGTACGTATGTACGTATGTATGTACGTATGTACGTATGTACGTATGTACGTATGTACGTATGTACGTATGTACGTATGTACGTATGTACGTATGTACGTATGTACGTATGTACGTATGTACGTATGTACGTATGTACGTATGTACGTATGTACGTATGTACGTACGTATGTACGTATGTATGTATGTACGTATGTATGTACGTATGTACGTTTGTATGTATGTACATATGTACGTATGTATGTACGTATGTACGTTTGTATGTATGTACGTATGTGCGTAGGTATGTATGTATGTACGTATGTATGTACTATGTATGTACGTTTGTATGTATGTACCTATGTACGTATGTATGTACGTATGTACGTATGTATGTATGTATGTATGTATGTACGTATGTACGTATGTACGTATGTACGTATGTACGTATGTACGTATGTACGTACGTATGTATGTATGTATGTACATATGTACGTATGTATGTACGTATGTACGTTTGTATGTATGTACATATGTACGTATGTATGTACGTATGTACGTTTGTACGTTTGTACATATGTCCGTATGTATGTACGTATGTACGTATGTACGTATGTATGTATGTATGTACGTATGTACGTATGTATGTATGTATGTACATATGTACGTATGTATGTACGTGTGTACGTTTGTATGTATGTACATATGTACGTATGTATGTACGTATGTACGTATGTACGTTTGTATGTATGTATGTACATATGTACGTATGTATGTACGTGTGTACGTTTGTATGTATGTACTTATGTACGTATGTATGTACGTATGTACGTGTGTACGTTTGTATGTATGTACATATGTACGTATGTATGTACGTATGTACGTTTGTATGTATGTACGTATGTATGTACGTATGTACGTTTGTATGTATGTATGTACGTATGTATGTGCGTATGTACGTTTGTACGTATGTACGTTTGTATGTATGTACATATGTACATATGCATGTACGTATGTACGTTTGTATGTATGTACGTATGTATGTATTATGTATGTACATTTGTATGTATGTACATATGTACGTACGTATGTACGTATGTACGTATGTATGTATGTATGTACGTATGTACGTATGTACGTATGTACGTATGTACGTATGTACGTATGTACGTATGTACGTATGTACGTATGTACGTATGTACGTATGTACGTATGTACGTATGTACGTATGTACGTACGTATGTATGTGTGTACGTACGTACGTACGTATGTGCGTTTGTATGTATGTACGTATGTATGTACGTATGTACGTTTGTATGTATGTACATATGTACGTATGTATGTACGTATGTACGTTTGTATGTATGTACGTATGTGCGTAGGTATGTACGTATGTACGTTTGTATGTATGTATGTACATATGTACGTATGTATGTACGTATGTACGTTTGTATGTATGTACATATGTCCGTATGTATGTACGTATGTACGTATGTACGTATGTATGTATGTATGTACGTATGTACGTATGTATGTATGTATGTACATATGTACGTATGTATGTACGTGTGTACGTTTGTATGTATGTACATATGTACGTATGTATGTACGTATGTACGTATGTACGTTTGTATGTATGTATGTACATATGTACGTATGTATGTACGTGTGTACGTTTGTATGTATGTACATACGTACATATGTAAGTATGTACGTATGTACGTTTGTATGTATGTATGTACATATGTACGTATGTATGTACGTGTGTATGTTTGTATGTATGTACATATGTACGTATGTATGTACGTATGTACGTATGTATGTACGTATGTACGTATGTACGTATGTACGTATGTACGTATGTACGTATGTACGTATGTATGTATGTGTGTGTGTGTGGGTACTATACACGTATAGCGCATATTCATAGACTAACATACAAACATGTGCACGTTAACATACATAATTCGACACGAAAGCGTGTTTATTCCCACATGCATACAAACATACATGTACATAATTATGTAGCGCATCTGCACTCACACATATTTATGCATGTGTACATCCTAACGAATATTTGCATATTGCATATATTCATGCATGATTGCATGCTGTGCTTGAAACCTATATACAGATATATATTTATTCATTCACTCACGACGAAGATTTATATAGCGCCCGTTTAAGGCTACTACTCAGGAGCGCTCCCGACTCCGGCACGGCTAAAGAGAGCAGTTCTAAGACAAGTATTAAAAGAATCTGAGCACAGGACCCTTGGTGACAAGCTGAGCCCCAAAGGGAGCGTATTCCAAAACGAGGGGCCAACCTCTCAGTGGTTGGCCCCTCGTGCCTCTTCTCAGTTGGCACAATTTTGTTTCTAATATACAAGGGCCTACAAATGTTATTATAGTTGAATATATGTAGGTATTTATTTACATTTTTCTATATATATGTACATATATAATTAAATTGGTTTTACTATTCGAATGAACGTTTGTAATATCTTCCTAAGTCTAAAACAATGCATCGCGGCGAAACAATATTCCATTGTTCTTCATCAAAAATAAATTATGAATAAAATTTGCACTGAGTTAATTGCTCTGAAGCTAAACGACCTCCTCGCACGTCGTTTGTGACCTCTGAAGCCGCTACAAAACCCAAGATGAATTCAAAGCCTCCGATCAGAATAAATAATTAGTCCGGTCTCTTAATTGGCTTCGTTACCGCGTTGTCTTGTCCTGCATACTCAACAGTGTATAGGCCAGAGATCCAGCCTACTGAGTTTTAGAGCGCTTCAGCATTGTTGCTCTGCGATATGGCCTATATATTAATTCGTTCATTCATTCCGAAGATTAATATTGCGCCCCCTTAAAAAACATACTCAGAGGCGCTCTCAGCCAGGCTGCGGTGAAACAAAAAGGACTAGGCGATACGGTAGAAGGCTGTTAAAATGTTCCTAGGGAGTGAGCGTAGCGCTAGCTGGAATGGATGAGCCCACAAACGAGAAGGCTCTGTGCTGTTTGATAGAAGATCGAGCTCGCGGTATCAATAGCTACCCCTATCTGAGGAACGGAGACCGTATACGGTAGGATATGTCAGAAACCGGACAACAGAGACTATTTAAGTAGTACGGAACGCTATCAATGAGGTAATGTCAGACAAGAGCTGCTATCCTATAGCTAATGCCCTGCATGGGAGACCAGAAGCCAGTGTAGGATATCACGCATGGAAGCTGTAATTTGGGGCAGATTTTAGGATACGACCAACAAGCCTGTCAGCAGAGCGAAGGACCCGGTCAAGGCGCCCTGTATAGATCTACAGATGGGTCCTACGATAGAGACAATTGATACGGTTGAATACAAACACGTAGCTGTTCCAGCCGATATCGGCAGCCTATATAGCTCCTTCCGGGGCATTTTTATTTTGGAGTCCTTGATATATCTAATTTAAACGTCAGCGCTATTACGATCTCCAAATCTTCCCCTCTAAGAAATAATACTGAGGCAATTACGGCTTCCTTCCTGTTGACTTTCCTTCTTCAGAAGAGCGCAACTCTAGATACGACATTGCTCTTTTCCGCACAGTCTTATGGCACCCATGTAATACCCTTCACGACCTTATGCCTCTCCATCAGGTCACCCCAATGACCCCATGCAACAGACGATCCAGTTCATATTGGTTCACGAATTCCGGAATAACGAAACGAATCAGTTAATTAATCTTTTATGATGTTGCAAGACATGGCTGGATAATCATTTTGAAGTTATTTGTTCCATTGTCACTATACGATTCATCGTGTGTGTATATATACATATATATATATATACATATATATATACCACTGGGACAGTATCGGCCTTCAAACCCCGCACGTGAGATTCAAAGTGCAAGGCTGCTTTTCACTTACGCAGCGAAGGACTTAGCCATCCATTTATAAGCGAAGGAAGGAGGTCGATTCGGTGCCCCATCATTCCTCGTTAATTAATAACGGATTAGCTTCCCATTAGCTTAAGCTGAGCGGCATTATTGTGTGAGGCATGAAATCAGTTACAGCGTCGGGTCGACGAGGACAGTATTGGCAGATTGTCTTGTCTAAGTAACGAATGAATGGATTCTAAAAAGAGAGGCCCAAATGACGCCAGACGTATAGACTATAATGGGCCTAATAGTGTACATAGGTGGCTTGAGATTTTGCATCTGATGAACCTTGCTGCTGATGCTGGCGAAGCTGGTGGTGATGATGAAATTTGATACTCTGAATAATCATACAACCTAGGCATGACGATGATGATGACGATGGTGGTGGTGGTGACGATGATGATGATGATGATTTTGATGATGATGACGACGATGTCAATTCTCTGATGAAATCAAAATGGAACATCATCATCGTCATCATCATCATCATCATCATCATCATCATCATCATCATCATCATCATCATCATCATCATCATCATCGTCATCGTCATCGTCATCGTCATCGTCATCGTCATCGTCATCGTCATCGTCATCGTCATCGTCATCGTCATCGTCATAGTCGTCGTCGTCGTCATCGTCATCGTCGTCGTCGTCGTCGTCACCACCACCACCATCATCATCTATTTGTTGAAGATCAACGGCGTCCTTTTAATAAGACTTGTAATAATTACACCTATCCGTCGTGTTGAACCGACATCAAAACTCTTACTGTCTTATATGAGATCATCTATATGCCTGTCTTGCCACTCTATTCCAACCTGACCACCCAATCAAACCTACGCCTTCCCTCTCGACGCCAGCTTTCCTTGACCACCCTCCTCTAGGCGCCACCAGCGGTCGCCCTTTGAAGGGCAGAGTGGGCGGAGACGAATATCGAAAACAAATCCCTGATCGATGACCCGACCAGCGAACCACCCGGCATGGACCTACCTCGCCGGCTCTGGTCACTCTTAAACCGTTTCCGCACAATCCACGGACACTGTGGAGCTGATCTCCTCAGATGGTCCCAGGCCACGTCGGCCTTGTGCGAGTGTGGCGAAGCGCAGACGATGTTCCACATGTGGAGGACTGCGCAATAACAAGACTAGGCCTACCGGATGGTCTCCCGGCCCTTCACAGGGTCGAGGAAGCTGGAAGGGCCTGGCTCAGCAAGCCAAGCATTCGCAAATAAAAATAATATTACACCTATTACTGATGAGCACAATTGCTGTCAACAAGGCAAACGAATAAGCACAATTCTTTATTAATCAGTACTATAACTAACTACGGTATTAATTAATAGTTGCCTGGTAATCAGTATGTTCCATAGATAATTAAATCTTTTATGACTCATTGTGACTTTTCTTTAGGCCAAGTCAAGGAATCCCTGTTAATGAACACCGCGTACTGCTCTTGACAACTCCCGTGGCTACATGTCACATCGACTCACGCCTGCACATGTGTTTGGCTGATGCGCAAAGCTGTCTCAGACTGTCTCAGGCAGCATGAACCGCTTCAGTTACTAATGTCTACAGTGTGATGCCACACATATGTCTAGTTCACACAGAAGTTATCTGTTGAGCAACGTTTCATAGCTGTGTGTGGTAGCAAAACAACGTTATATATTATAGCGCTGCTGCCTAATATTGACAACCATTCATCGAAGCGCAAGGATCTATTAGCATCTGTGAACAATAAAAACATTCGGGTGGCGAGAGGGAGTGAGCCGTGACATCGCCCCATAAGCCGAGGCTGAGCAGATGAAGTATGGAAACTCTTTACATACACACGACCGCCTCGTGGTTATAACAACAAATTTGTTCTGCAGTAAAGATCATCATAGCAAACAAATAAATGACTTGTGTTCATAATTAAACGTTTTCTCCCTCTATTTGTACCTTTATTGGGAATCGCTATATATATTTGTAAAAACAAGGAAATACAACCTTGGCTCTAGATAAATAGTCTACATAAAGAGTTACAGTACAAGTTCTGTAAATGTATGCAGTTTAATGTAGGCCTGCCTAAGTGATTAGGAGATGTAAGCTACAGTGTAAATGTTCTAGCTCTCATAAAGCCACATTGTTCATCTTAAACGCATGTTGGAGATTCAAGCTTAGTTTTTGGGCTCAAATCATTCATGTGCAGTTTAAGTCGTATTGCTGGGTTAAGCGCACTTTTCTGTAGAAGTTAATCATCTTTGGGGGTCAAGCATGTTTTATAGGAGGTTAAGCTGTTAGAGTGGTGTGTTTTTGCGTAGCTGAGAAGGTTAATTCATTGGCGAATATATCCACGCTTCTTATATATAGTAGCTAAACAACGTTGGTGTTTGGTTTCATTTTGGTGAAGCTAAGAAACTTTTTATGATATGCAAGAGAGCTGATTCTTCGGAGTAACGTATTGTTTGGAATCAGCTAAAGCATATTGTTTGTTGGAGATAAGCATATTTTTATGGAGAGGAGTCAAGCGTTTCTATTTAGGGGCTCAAGCGCATTTCGAGGGCAAACGCAACCTTTCTGTTGCATGGTTATGTGAGGTCGATTATTCTAATTGCACCTGAAATCGAGTTCTGACGTCATTTTCCGTTTCTCCGTTGCCCCGTGAACAGCCATCGACAATCTCGTCGGCGGCAATCCGTCACCATGACAACCGTCGCCGTCGTTCCGGTCGTCATGGAAACGACGCGCTGACCAGTCGTTTCCGTTTTGACAGTCGAGCATCGTAGTCGAAGAAGAGGAAGAAGAAGCGGTCGTCGCCAAACGAACAGCGTCGCCATCTGTGGACTGACGATCGCACAGCGACAGCGCTGATTGGCCGCCAACGAGGGAGACGGATCGTCTGGTGGTGCTTGGCGGTAGCTGGCCCTCCTGGCGTTGATGGTATCGGTTGAGCGTCTGTGCGTAGGCGCGTTCCCCCCATCTCACCGCGAGCGTTCGACCCCCGTAGACGGCCTCCGCCGATGGTCCCTGGTCGACACCCGCCGCCACGCTCTGGCTGCGCTCCCTCCTGCCCCGGCCGTCGAGGGTGGAAGCGTTGGAGGGCCTCTGGGAGGTGCGAGCGACACTCGAGTAGGGACGTGGCAGGGAGACGAGGGTGCTACAGAGGCGATTGTCTTTGGATGGCTGGGTCAGCATGAGGAGGCTGACATGGCTGCAGCTGAGATGTGGCTCGAAGGGTTGCTGCTGGTTGATGTCGTTGCGAAGGATGCTGGCCGATGGTTGTCGGTCGGTGACGGAGGCTGCTGCTGCTGCTGCTGAAAGGGAGGAGGCGTGTGGCTGGGCGACGACGAGATGCGCCAGACGACGAGATGGAGAGTCGGATTCAGAGGCTGAGCAGAAGGATGCGGAGTGGAGCAATTGTCTGCCGCTGTAGCCGGACTCAATCAGTGCCTTCGCTGGAAAGAAACAGGCAGAGGGAGGAGTTAGGTGATTCCCATCGATCATGGATGGAGATGAACCAAGGGTGGAAAAGGGGAAGAGGGAGAGACGGTCGGGAGACAGATGTAACGAGACACAAACAGACGCACGCACGTATATACAAATACGCAAGCAGACAAGTGCAAACGGATATGGGGACAGTTTGGAGAGAAGGTAGAGGGTGGGTATAGAGGGAGAGAGGAGGACACACGAGAATGGAGATGATGTGGTTAGAGAGGGAAGCAGAGGGGCAAAAAGAGAGATACAGAGAATGTCAGAGAAGGAACGAAAGAGAAATACAGAGGATGTATATATATATATATATATATATATATATATATATATATATGTATATGGAGAGAGAGGCAGACAGAGTGACAGACAAACAAACAAGCAAACAAAGATGCAGATGGAGACGGAGAGAGAAAGACACACCAACAGAGAGAGGAAAGAGAGACCAAAAGGGAGAAAAGAAAACGAGCTGACAGTTAGAGAGAGACGCCGAAGGCAAGATACAGCGAGGGGGTCAAAACAGACAAATAGGGTGACATGTATGCCCTTTGTGTTGTTTTGTTTGGTCGTGGAATACGTTGCGTGATCCATTGTCATCTCCGTTTCATCCGATTGATTAAAAGCGCCGACCAATTCCCATGGAAAACAAAGGATGACGATCTCGTCGCCAGGGGTCGCTCGGTGCAGCCAGACGATCGCGCATGCGCACTCATCGATGAGGACGCTTAAAGATCATAACCACATGCACGCAGGCTCGCCCCATCCCACACAAACACAGTTAAAAGCGCACACAAACACAGGCACACTAGCACAAACACTAGCACAAACACTAGCACAAACACTAGCACAAACACTAGCACAAACATGCACACAAACATAAAGTAGCTCATGCAAAAATAATCGTGAATAGAAAAGTAATTCTTTAAAAAAGATAGTTACAGACTAAATTTCACCAGCAAATTCTTATTCGCAAAAACTTCGAAAGTATATGTATGTGTGCGTGTGCGTATGTATGTTTGCATATATGTTTGTATGTATGTCTGTATATATGCACAAATGTGTATATGAGTGTATGGAATTATATATGGGTGAGTAATTGTGAATATCTATATTTGTGAGTTTGAGGGCATGTATCTAAGCAGTGTGCATGATTGCTTATATGAATATAAATGTAGGGTGGGCATGTGGATAGGTACTTAGGTATGTATGCATGGATATGGCTACGATGGACAGTTGCAATTAATCAAGACGATGTTCAGTGTCTGCCACCCGGAGCTTCATTATTTCGTCTCTATTAAATTTTGATGTCTAGAATTCTAGACGCGTAAAACTTGAGAGATCAACGCTCGATTAGGATTTGCAACCAACAATCCTAGACTCGATGCACCATTGGTCCGTCGGATATTAGGAAAGCTTCGTCTAGTCAGAGGTAGAAATGAGCCTCTACACACACCCACGCCTGCACACACAGACACCCAAAAACACACGGCGCCCTCCCTAAGAAAAAGCTCGGACCCATATTCTTCGCGCTACATATCGAGTGCTCGTAACATTAGGTCTTAGTACACTACGCATTTACATTTTGGAAGTGTTCTGTACGTCTATATATCACCAGGGTTTGAATTGTCAAATTTGAATTGGGAGGTTCAATATTATTAACATGTCAAGATATGTTGACTAAAATATTTACACATCTGAAACCAGCATAGGGGCTAAAATGTAGAGGGTGACTGTGGGTATGGGTGTTACTGAAAGCTGATCTGGAGAATGCTTGATCCCCAAGATAACTTTTGGGCTTGAAAAGTGTACCGGGGGGTTGAACCCTCCTAGCCCCTCTCCGACAATTCAATCACTGAATATCATTAGACACTATTGATAAATGATAAATTTAGATGTTGTAGCCAAGTTATTATTTTTCGATAAGAAGAGATTGCTGATTTCGAAATGTTCAATTTAATTAATTGTTCATCAGAGAAATACTGATAAGTTGATTTCTTAGTGTTCAATTTAAGCAATTGTATATTAGAGATAGGGCCTATGTTGATTTCAAATTGTTCAATTAATTAATTGTTCATTCGAAATATGCTGATTTAAAAATGCTCAATTTTATTAATTCCTCATTAGAGATATGTTGATTTCAAAGTTTTTATTTTTATTTACTGTTTATAGAGATACTTTGATTTCGAAGTATTCAATTAATTTATTGTTCATTAGAGATATGTTGATTTCAAAGTTTCTTGTTCTATTTACTGTTTTATAGAGATATTTTGATTTCGAAAAGTCCAATATCATTAATTGAACTTCGTCCGAGATAAGTTGACTTCGAAATGCTCAATTTCATTAATTAAGGACAATAATGGGGTTTTATATAAAAGCTGTAATAGAATAAGACACGTTTTGGCGCCACCGCTGCCACCGTCCACTGACCTCCGCATTGACCACTCGTGTTCGCTCATGCGTGTCTCTTCGACCGGACGAACTTAATAATGATTTTCATGGTCGAGGAGGCCGCCGTTGTTTGCCAGTCGTGAATGGATGAACACTGTTTATACAAGACGGCCGATTCCTCCATCGCCAGAATCGTCAGAGAGAGAGAGAGCGAGAGAGAGAGAGACAGAGAGACAGAGAGAGAGAGAGAGAGAGAGAGAGACTGACATAGAGCGATATAGACAGGCAGTAAGAGGCAAACAGATAGACGGGTTGTCTGTCTGTCTGCCTCTTACTACCTGTCGATATCGCTCTATGTCGGTATCTCTCTCTCTCTCTCTCTCTCTATGTCTCTCTCTCTCTCTCTCTCTCTCTCTCTCTCTGTATGCTGCATATCTGTCTGTCTCTGAGTATGTCTCCAACTGTCTGTCTGTTTGTCTGTCTGTTAGTCCGTGTGTATGTGTGTCTGTCTGTCTGCGCCTGTGCAATCCGTCCACGTGGAGGCACTATTGGTATAGAGCATTATGAGTAATGGCACCGTATTCCAAAACAAATATCATTAATATTCACAGTTTGTATACGGTTCACAAGAGGCGCCTCATAAATACACAGCAATACAAGCACGGATACACACACTAATATACACACAAAATATACACCGATATACTCTCACACACTACTACAACATACCAACTGCCAACGCATAAAAACATGTGTACATAAGTATGTACTCACTTGTATATATAATACTTAAAAATAATATATGAGTATGTA
>OY365816.1:14207500-14227500 GCA_959347315.1 Bimastos eiseni | reverse complement strand
CTGTCTGTCTCTCTGTCGTCCTTGGTTCATTAATCTCTCCTCCTCTTTGCCACTTCCACCTCTAGTTTACTCATTCCTTAATCTCTTCAATTCTGCCTCTCTTCTATGCCACCTCGATTTAATTCCAGATGTTTATCATCTACTCTCTGCACCTCTGCCTCTCCATATCCCTCTCTCTCTCTCGCTGTCTCTCTCTCTCTCTCTCTCTCTCTCTCTCTCTCTCCTTCTCTCCTTCTCTCTTTTTTTCTCTCTGTCTCTGTCTCTGTCTCTGTATCTGCCTGTCTGCATGTTTGTCTATCTCTGATTCTATACATCACTGCCTCTCTGCCTCTCTGTCTCCCTGTCGCTCCGCCTCCCTTGCTTGCCGCCCACTTATTCATTCATGCGCCAAAGTTGACCGCAGAGGTCATACCCTGGGGGTCGCGGAGGCCAATGTCTCGAACGCCCGATGCTCAATCTTCCAGCATCGCAACATCCACAAACCCTTCGTCTCTTCACAATTCCACACGGATAAAATTCTACTGTCTGTTCGGAGGTGCATCAATAATTGAACCGCGGTAAATAATACCCTCATTAATCTCCAATTTTACAAATCACTGCTGCATCTTTTGTTGGTGCTACTACTACTTCTACTACTACTACTCCACCTTCCACTACTACTACTACTACTACTACTACTACTACTACTGCTACTACTCCACCCCCACCACTACTACTATTGCTACTACTACTACTAAATCTGAAACAATTACTACTGTTACTATTATCATTACTACTACTATGATTACAACCATCCCACTTCTCTGAAGCACCACTTCTTCTATGAACGATGTGGTTGATTTTGAACCTACAATTTAGCTTTATGAAAATTTTTAATAGTATATAGTTACTATAATTATATTATTATTATTCTTACTGTTATTCTTACTATTATTTTTATTATTATTTTTATTATTATTATTATTGTTGTTGTTGTTGCTGTTAATGTTGCTGCTGTTGTTGTTGTTGTTGCTGTTTTTGTTGTTATTGTTGTTGTTTTTGTTGTTGTCGTAGTCCTAGTCGTCGTCATCATCATCAGCAGCAGCATCACCGTCATCATCATCACTGTATTATGGTCTAATGGTGCTCAGACTTGTGATAACATTATGCCCGGCGCTTTGATGCAAAAAATGTTCCAGATAACCTTGCAGAACCAGTGGCGTGATGTCTGCTACTTGTTGAGAGCCAAATGGATGCGTGATGACAAAGAATTGATGACGAGGCGCATTATTTTGTTTTAGGTGACGGAGAAAGAGGTTTCGGATGGACAGGAAAGGTGTCTTGGAAGGAAGGAAAAAGAGGTAAGGACGGAGCAGCGATGAAAGTACTTCTGAAGACTTTGAAACGAGACAGGCAAAATACTCTTATTAAAAAGAAGAAATTTATCATTCTTGACAGACAGGCAGAAAGACAGACGGACAGACAGACAATCAATCAGGTAGACAGACAGACTAAACGGACAAACAGATAGACAGGCGTACAGACAGATAGACAGATAGACAGTGCTGTTCTCAAGTGGTGCATGTCTCAAGCTTTGGAAAAGGCTGAGGGCAACGTTAATCATCCTCTTCATGACAACATCGTCGTTTAAAGAAACTGGGGAATATACGCAGAGAAAGAGACGAACCCCCGAGTGATGGATGCAAACACCCGGTCCCAGGTGTCACAAAGGCAAGATATTCTCCCCCCATGAGATCAATTAATTATCCCCTATCTGAAATTGGAGGCATTTCCCTCCGAACCCCCTATCTGGACGCCCCTGCAAAGATACTCTCCTCTGCAAAACTTTTCTGACTCGACGCAGTCCTGGTGAATAAGCTGGTGCCCTGCGCTAAGCTTCCTAGAGGCGCTTTAGAAATATGGTGACCACGAGTGCAATAGAATCGATAGACAGACAAACAGACAGCACAGTGGACATACATAGAGAGACAAACAAACAGACACAATAGTTGGCATGCATACATTGACCGACAAACATACACGACAGTATTGCATATCATTGTCTATTGCTAGACAATTAATTGCCACTGACACATCACCCATTTCCACGCATGCGCAGCTGGTTTTGTTTTTTCGTGACATGCTCTTACGAGGAATGAAGCCTTCGATCTGCTGGGCGCGTTTCCTTTCAGACACGATATGAATAGGAATTATATGTAACCGATGACTGTGGACATTAACACGAACATTAATGAGAACATGAACCTATATTGCAAAAATAACACCGCGTTATCTACGTAACTAACTATGCCGTAGTTTCTTCTAGACGAAACATATTGGACCGATTATTATGTGTTGATATGTATTGTAAATTATTATAGGGGTGTATGCACGTTTTATATGAAGAATGGGTAAATTAAAATAATGATGATGATAAGTTCTCTGCCCGAAGGTAGGACCATTGGCGTAAATATGAGATAAGTGAGATGGTTTCCAGTTGCGTTCCTCACAGCCACTGACAATCATTGTTGGGCAAATTGTCCAATGTCGCCAAGCAGTGACTTGGGGTAGAATCGAACCTGCGACCCTCCAATTACTATGCAGAAAATACGCATATATTTTTGTTTAATATATATTTGTTTTCTATTTCTGTATTGTAGACAATTAATACAGTTCTTTTCGGAAGATAGGAGTATATGGAATAATGCGATCTTTATTGGGTTCATTTAACTTTTATTGTCATGTACAAATTCGTATTTATGTTCATTATTTATTGATCATAATTTTCAAGTCATAATTATTAAAGGTCCGTATTTATTTTCATGTTGTTTATTGGTATTTTCTGTAGATCGCCGACATTCTTCACAAACAGGTCCAGGCATGATATTTCTAGACCGTGGTCTTGGAATAGGTCGTTATTGGCTTGTTGAATTCTCTATAGTGGACTACGGCAACACAAGAAGATGTATGTATGTACTAGACTATTTATATAGCGCCTTATAAGAACCTCTCGAAGGCGCTAAACGTAGCTACCCAACAGATCTAAACAAATGCGAAGAAGATATAATTAAGATATAAAAATATATAAATAAGGTTACTGATTGGAATTAAGAAAAGATAAGTGGCTTCTCATACTAGACGCTTATGCAAAAAAAACGGCTACTGATAGAAACAAAGGGAGGATAAGTAGTTTCTCTTGCTATACGTTTATGCCAAACAAAAGTGGTTACTGATGGGCATTAATTAGGGGAGGATAAGTAGTTTCTAATGTCAAATGCATATACAAACGAATAGTGGTCAGTGATATGAATTTAGAGAAAACAAGCAATTTCTACTGCTGCATGTATGGGTGACCGATAGAGATGACCGATAGGGTGACCGATGTGGGTGACTCATGTGGGTGACCCTATGTCGGCGACCGATGTGGATCACCAGTGGAGGTAACCGGTGGGGGCAACCGATAAGGGTGACCAACAGAGGTGACCGCCGTGGGTGACCGATGTGGGTGACCGATGTGGGTGACCGATAAGGGTGACCGATAGAGGTGCTCTGGTTTCTTGATATTGTCGTCATACCTCGCAGTCGATGCCAGCCATTGAACTTTCCTGATCTATCAGCGTCGTGACCAGGACCCCGCAGGTGTTCCCTCGACAGACGGTCATCGTTGGTCTCCGGAAGTTCCTCTCTGCTCCGAGGATCTCCAGGTCGGGTTTGGCGTCGCCGAATTTCGCGTCGTCCAACTCGTTTCCGGAGTTCTTCTTGTGGTGACTGCGTTTTCTTGCCAGGCAGATAATTGCCACGATGATGGCAATTGCAAAAAGAATCGTGGCAAGGGCAATCACGAGGACGATGGCAAGGTCCTCGCTGGCCAGCAGGGCGTACATCTGGTCGGAGCGCGGGAACAGAACGCCTCCGTGTCTGATCTTTACGACTAGGTGAGCGTGATCGGACAACGAATGATCCCCTGCGTCGCTGACCTTGACTTCCAGAATGAACTCTGTGACCTCGACCGAGGTCAACTCTCTGATAACCACAACGTCACCGGTTTCCGGTTCGATCCGGAAATAGCCGTCGCCGTTGCCATTTGTGATTCTGAAGTGGAGCCTCGCGTTGAGACCGGCGTCAAGGTCATACGCCTTGACTCGAGCGATGACGTAACCAGCAGGCGATTGGCTCGAGACGAAGACGAGGTTGTCGTCACTGTTTGGAAACTCGAAGACTGGTCTGTTGTCGTTGGCGTCGCTGACGTGGACCTTGACGCTTGCCGTCACGGTGCTGAGCGGTTCGGAGTCGAGGGGAGTGGCCCCAACGAGGAGCTCATAGCTCGACTGTTCCTCTCGGTCCAGGCTCTCGACGAGCGTGATCAGACCCGACGTCGAGTCTATCTGGAACAGCCTGAAGGTCGTGTCAACGTGGTCGAGGAAGTAGAAGATCCGGTTTAGCGGATGAGAGTCGCGGTCGACAGCGGTCACGGTGCCGACCTCCGTTCCGGGCGACTGGTTTTCTTCCACGATGAACGTGTACTGCGTCTGCTGGAAGATCGGAACTTCGTCGTCAACGTCACGCACCGTGACGTAAACGATGACGCCAGCCGACCGCGGCGGATTTCCGGCGTCCGACGCGACGACGCCGATCTCGTGCGACGACGAGTTCTCGTAGTCGAACGAAATCTTGGACGTGATGACGCCCGTCGACGAGTCGATATCGAAAACGTGACGGGCGTCAGCGTCAAGGGTGTACGTGACTTGGCTGTTGGGTCCTGAGTCGCGGTCGGTGGCGGCCACCCTGGTGACGGTCAACCCAATGGGATTGTTCTCATCGACGACAGCGCGGTAGGACTCCTGGAGGAAGACGGGCGAGTGGTCATTACGGTCCGTGACTTTGACCTGAATCTGCAGCGTCGACGTCTTCGACGGAAGTCCGCTGTCGCGGCACGCGATGCTGAACGAGTATTCTTCGCGGACCTCGCGGTCGAAGCGCGCCAGGGTGACGACCTTGAACTCGGTGGGATACATCTGGCGCAGCTCGAAAAGATTGCTGTCGGGTATGTAGCAATGGAATTTTCCGTTCACACCGCTGTCCTTATCGTCAACGGTCACGTGGGCCACAAACGTGCCTACGTCAGAGCCCTCGATGACCTCCGGTTGATGACGTCGCCGATTATGATGTTGATCGTTGTTCTGCGCAAGCGCGTTGACTCGAATGCTCGGTTCGTTGTCGTTGATGTCGTCCAATCTGACGACGACCGATGCCTGTGACGTCAGCTGCACGCCATCCGCACGGTCACACGCAGTGAGGTAGAGAACGTAGACTGCCTGCGTCTCGTAGTCTAATCCACCCTTCGTGTAGATCGTTCCTCTGTCGGGGTCGATTCCAAACACCCGGCCGTGGGAGCGCAGCGTGTCTGAGGTGAAGTTATAGGTGACTAAACCGTTTGGGCCGAGGTCTCTGTCCACGGCGCGGACCCTAACAATGGCCGTCCCTGGGGCCACGTCCTCGCTCAACCGTACCTCGTAGGTAGAGTTGTCGAACTCAGGGGCGTTGTCGTTGGCGTCCAGTATCGTCACGTTGATCGGAAGTATCGCCGTTCGAGACGTTTCTCCGCCGTCAAAGGCGACCAGTTTGAACTGGTAGGAGTCCCTCGCCTCGCGGTCAACCCTCGTCTTCAACACCAACCGAATGTTGGAGCTGCCGTCAGGTCTGGGCCGCAGAGACAGCTCGAAGACGTCACTCGGAGGAACGATCTCGTAGTGGTGGACTCCGTTCCTCGGCTGGTCAAGGTCGTCGGCCGACGGTAGGGGAAAACTTGCTCCAGGATCCGACGATTCGGAGAGATCGAAGGAGACACCGCCACCGGTCTGATCAAAGGTCGGCGAATTGTCATTGATGTCGAGTAGCTCGACGCGGACCTTGATGATGAGTAGGAACTGGATCGGTCTGACAGCCACGTCGAACTTCACGCAGCACTCCTCCAGCCTCGGACATAGTTCCTCCCGATCGATCCTCCGCGTCGTACGTATGGTTCCTCCCTCCTCGTCGATGGAGAAGAGCTGGCGATCCGGCGGAGGCTGGACGAGGAAAGAGAAGCGTAGCTGGGTCAAGACGGACGAATTATATTTCCGGTCCAGTCCGTAGTCCGAGACGATTGCGCATCCGGTTGGAGTACCTGCCGGAAGCTCTTCCACGATGTAGCACTGAAGCACTGGTTCCCTTTCGCCGGCAATTGCCGCCGCAGAGACCACAACCAACGGAAACAGGTAGATTAGGAGTCTCAGATGGACGAGAGATTGAAGGCGGACCGTGAACTTCGGGTTTACCGTGGAAATCGAGTTAACTGAAAACGCCAGCCATTCCGTTGTACTCTGCCCGGCTGGGAAACTACTTGCACTACCAGCACGGAGCGACGTCCGGGAAACTAGCGATCTTCGGCAAGACATTGGGTAAGACGAAAGGTGTCGGCAAGTTGAGGATCAAGGAAAAACCGAGAACAACAGCACTAGTTTGGATATAGAATAATATTATCTGGGGACACACGAAACTCAAGAAATTGGAATCAAGTCAATTTTGAACAAAATGGCGACGCATTACTAGTAAATGAGGTATATGACGCACTGCAGACTTCATAAATCGTAGAGCCTCTGGCAATCCGGAGAGCTATGGGAAACCAACGCCCTTCGTGAAACTGGAGACCTCTCGCAAACAATGGATTTCGGTGGAGCCAGGTGTTGCCTGGAAACCGAGGTCCGAGGACGAACTTGGGACCTCAGAGAGGATGTTGACGTCGGCGAAACTTGACACCTAGCAGACATTTGAGATTTCGAGCAAAGCCTCGATCGTGCGCAACCCGCCGACGTGGGGCACATCGACGTGCGCAGCAGACGACCGAATCCAACTTGAAGCGAGCATCTATCGACGACGAACGCGAAATCGCAACGATTGATAGTCTCACCTTGACACGTCATTTCCGGTTGTTCTTTGCCAGGCTTTTCGAGCACCTACTTAGATGCGACGTAGACCGGAAGTTGAAATCTAATCCTCGGGGAGAAGAGGGTGGAGGAGCTCGCTCGATCGAACGAGAAGAGTGTCGCTCGCTGGCTTCTGGCCAGAGGAGCCACCAACAAATGCGCCTGGCACTGCATGGCATCTGCTGGCGCTTCCTCTTCTCTTCGCTGTGGCATTAATCGACGTGTGGTCGGTGCGCGCGCGGTCCCCTGCTATAGCTCGATATCCTGGCTCCATCAGCTAATATTATCTGTCCGCGTGAGTAGGACCATTGTGCCACCGCTTGTATGTTTCGATGTCTACTGCTGTCATTCTGCTTTAATCTGCACTGCTCTTTGGATGTGTGCCTGTGTGCTTCTATGCGCCTTGATTTAATCTGTCCGTTGTTTGTTTGTCTCTTTGTATTTCTCAGTCGTGAGTTTCGCCAGATACAGTGATTTTTGGTTGTCTCCATATCTATCTATCTATCTATCTATCTATCTATCTATCTATCTATCTATCTATCTATCTATCTATCTATCTATCTATCTAATCTATCTATCTATCTATCTATCTATCTATCAGTCTGTCTGTCTGTCTGTCTATCTATCTATCTATCTATCTATCTATCTAATCTATCTATCTATCTATCTATTTAATCTATCTATCTATCTATCTATCTATCAGTCTGTCTGTCTGTCTGTCTGTCTGTCTGTCTGTCTCTCTATCTATCTATCTATCTATCTATCTATCTATCTATCAGTCTGTCTGTCTGTCTGTCTGTCTGTCTATCTATCCATCTATCTATCTATCATTATCCATCCATCCATCCATCCATCAGAATTATCTACCTATCCACCCACTCATCCATTAATCCACCTTTGCATTTCATTCATGCACAAATGCATCCATTCGTAATTTTCACCCACCCATCAATCCACTCATCCATCGATCCATGAATTCATCAATCAATCAATCAATCGATGAATCCATTCATTCATTCATTCGCCCATCATCACTCCTTCCATCCATCGTTCTCTCTATCTGTCTGTTACCTGTCTAATGGCGTTGTCTTTGGTCATCTCCTTCTGCCTGTCCTCTGGTCATCGTGATTCCGATGAAGCTGAAGCTCTGCTGCTGCAACCGATGGTCAATTGAATCGACGTCAGGTGGTCAATTGCATCACTCGATTCTCTCTCCTTCGGGGACCAAAGACAATTTCACTGACCACAGAAGAATCCCATGGACAGGCGGAAGGAAGAAATAAGGGAGTAAAGGAAGTATGGAAGGCACGAAAGTAGGGAGCAAGGCTGGAAAGCTGACCGGAAGGAAGGAAGAACGGGACGGGAGGAAGGATGGAAGGAGGGAGGGAGGGAGAGAGGTAGGAAGGGATGGAAGGAAGGAAGGAAAGAGGAAGAGACGAAGGAAGGAAGGAAGGAAGGAACGAGGGAACGAAGGAAGATAGAAAGAAAGAAAGAAAGGAAGGAAGGAAGGAAGGAAGAATGGAAGGAAGGAAAGAAGGAAGGAAGGACGAATATTAAAATGAATTGAACGGATAATGGATGGATGGAAAGAATGAAGAACATAGATAAGAAGAAGTAGAAATGGAGCACATACGAATGCAAGACAGATCAATGACGTCTTACTTTGTTGTTCCCGATGGCAAATATTAACTGACAAAATCATTACGCAATTTATCTACGGCCGAAGTGTCCATTGCATTGATTAAATTAATGTAAAATATTGAGCAGCACGATATCTACATGTACATACATATATATCTAATATATAAATATAATATACGCTATTTAATTTATAGATATGTATCCCATATGAATTATCACGTATTCAAACTATATATATGCAGAAAGTAAAAGTTATATCTCCGCTCTTCAAATATATATATATATCATTATATTTACAAACTTTCATATGAAAATATATATTAGGGATGATGTTAACGAATAATTTAATTTTAATAGTTAACTTTTGAAAATTGAAGATTAATTAATAGTTAATTTCAATTAAATCGCCTGAATGTGTATAATTATATTTGTCAAACAAATTAACATTATTTCAGTTAAAATTCAGAGTTACTGAATTAAGTTACATACACAAAATAACACAGGCGGTTTTCTTACTAATACTGAAGTGTTAGATCTATGGTATGCAAACGATTTGTCGCAATGATTGCAATAAACGCTATCAGCATTTTCGATATTTCCGCTTCCAATAAATTAAATCCAAAATGTTCATGTAATCGACCTGATAATGTGTTTATATATAATATCTCGATTACTATCCGCCGCCATATTGCAATGTATGCGGTCTATGTTGTTTCTTTCAGACTTCCGGAGCATGATAGGCGGAATAATCGAAACGATTAATCGTTAAAAATAATTTTAATCGTTAAAATAAATTAACGATTAATCGATGAATTAATCGCTAACTTCGGCAGTTCTATATATATATATATATATATATATATATATTCATTTAATATTTATACACAACACGAACACATGCATTCACAGATACCCACACCAGCAAACATGGGAAGCTACACGCGTAATATGCTGCCCATTGTGACACCAACGGTAAAGGGGGTGATTGTGTGTGATGCGAAATAAGCGAAGAAAATTGGCGGATGGATCCGTGTGTGTACGGCGACCTTTCGGAACTCTTTTCAGCCGACTCACATAATTTCCTGTCCGTCTGACCACCGTTAATAATCTAACGATCCGCTCCCCTCCCCATTTATTTCCCCAAGCACCTCATTCCGTCTCCTGCTCGCCCCAAAGGGAGGATGCGTAGAATCCCCTCGGGGACCGTGTTGTATTGGAGAGGAAGAGAGAGAGAGACAGACAGACAAATAGACAGAGCGAGAAAGAGAGATATAGAGAGATACAGATACAGAAAAAGAGAGAGAAAGATGCAGAGAGAGAGAGAGAGAGAGAGAGAGAGAGAGAGAGAGCTACAGAAACATGGATGAAGACAGATACAGAGGGAGAGATTTACTGAGATCGAGACTGAGGAAGGAGGGATTTCTTTCTATGGCTCTACCGATAGAGTGAACTGGAGTGAGAAAAGAGACAGTCATGCGGGAGAGTGAGAGAGAGAGAGAGAGACTGAAAAAGAGGAGATACAGAGACAGTGGAGCAAGAGACAGCGTGACAAAGAGACAGTCAGACAAACAGAGGAGGAGTGAGAGAGAGAGAGAGAGAGAGAGAGAGAGAGAGAGAGAGAGAGAGAGAGAGAGAGAGAGAGAGAGAGAGAGAGAGAGAGGAGAGAGAAGGAGAGACAGAGACAGAGAGACAGATACAGAGAGAGAGAGAGTGAGTAAGATAGAGAGAGACTGACAGAGAGAAAGACAGAGAGGGAGAGAGGGGTATGACGATAGGGAGGGTAGGTTGAAGCCGTATACTGTTAATACCGCTAGCAAACAAGAAATAGGAAACAACCCGCAGCCTTGGCGATCAATGGAAGCAGCCAAACGCTCCTCTCTGACGTCGTTTCGTTCCTTAGGTATAACGTGTCGTGGCAAATCTCTTGGCTGTGTTCCCGTTCGTATACTTCTCTACAGGCGTCCATCTTTTGACCAGACATTTAATTAGGGACCGTTGTCTCTCGTTTGCCACCAAATGGTGCAAAGGACGCAGGGTTGAACGGAGGAGGGTGATTGGCTCGTCGCACGGGCAAACAGACAAACGCACCGAACGCAATAAGATTCAGAGAGCCTTGCTGACTGAATGCTTTTCATGGTATCGATTCTTGATGGCACCGCGACAGAAGCCTTGACAATTGAGTTCATTTCTAATTATATCTTAGTTTAATTTCAAACTGACATACCGCAACATGTATGACATCCAGCACAATATGAACGGAAGATTTACAAGCTATTACTGGAGTCGAATTGACTGTCGGCAGCCTTTCAAATTCAATATGCATAACACGTTATGCTTCTAATTTAACCAACGTCGTCGTCTAGCGAAAGAAGGACTAGTCAACCGTACGGGAATATTGAAATCGAACCAGTTTCTTCGGCTCTGCAAGTCAGACTGAGCGTATATTATTATGGTTGTTATTATTATTAAAATGATGATTATTATTGTTATCAGCAGCAACATCGTCGTCATGATCATTTATTATTATAATTATTATTACTATTAGTGCAATCACCATCAACATCGTCGTCGTCATCATCGTTTTCATCATCATCATCATCTTCATACTCATCATTGTAAATATATTTTTGATTACACTGCAAATGTGTTTCTCTACGAAGTGTTTTATCCGCGTCGAAGCAAAAATGACAACGCATTGCGATGGATAAGAACGGGGGCAACGAGGTTATGGCCAAGAGAAAAGAAGAGGCAGGGAGAGTGGGTGAGCGAGAGAGGTGTAGAGAAGGGGTAGATAGATGAAGGGCAGGGGGTCATATGAAGCACAGTGTTTGTTGGCGGCTGAGGAGGTTTGGAGGGATAAGAACGGTGACAAGTAATCAGCAGCAAGATCACCCTCATCAGCGGCATCAGCGGCCGGAAATGGAGGAGGAGGTCGAAGAGGAGGTTGAGACGGAGGAGAAGGAAATGAGGTAGGAGATGGAGAAGGAATATGGAAAAAGAATGAAGAGGAGGAGAAAGCAGAGGAGGAAGAAATGAAGTAGGAGAATTGAAAAGGAATATGGAAATGGAAGGAGGAGGAGGAGGAGGAGGAGGAATAGGAAGAAGAGGAGGAGATGAGGACGGAGAATAAGGCATTGACAGGTAGACGATAGGATGCAGAGGAAAGAAGAGTTAAAAGATTTTTGATGGAGATGGGAAGGAGAGGATAGAGCAGAAGGAAAAGGAGGTCGGAATGGGAGGATTAGGTAAAGAAGAGTGAGGAGATGGAAGAAGTGGTGAAAGATAAGGAAGAGGAGGGGAGCTTGGAGAGAATGGGGAGGTGGTGGTGGGGGGAACAGGATAACGAAGAAGAATGTTTCGGAGAATCATAGATCTAGTTGATCAACTGACGACGCCCTTGGTGTTCCAACTCAGTTAGAGAATGAGCACAGCGACTGTACGCCGTGGGTGGAGGCAGAGAATGGGTGGAGGAGTCACTATCTAGCGTATGCCAAGGCTGAGAAAATGAAGACGGAAACTCGGCATACCAGTGTCTGCCAACTCCTCAAGCAATTGATTTTCTTTCTCTGCAAACTCCGATATAGTTTAATCAAGTAACCACAATATCAAGTCACTGACGATTGATCGAGGGCTATGAATATCTGCCGTACTTCCAGGGTAAAATCACTGCTTCAATATTGCAATCCCAAGCCTGGACAAAGAAGGAGGGCGACGCTAATGGTCATTGTTCACACACAGTGCCGTTCAACTATAGAAGCAACTAACAATAACGCCCAGAGAACTGTCGACGCCTTACCATCACCGTCAAAGGATCGTATATAATGCAAATACTCACTCATCTTTCCCATACAAATTGCCAATGGGTACGGTAGCGTACGTTGATTCCAGTCGAACTGCGGTCTTGGCTCGTGGAATTATTAGTGGGCGGGAGGAGGGTGCGAAGAGTCGTTTGGCCTCACTCGCATGAAAACAGTGGCTGATAACAGCAGACAATTATGCGGATAATTATTAAAACTATTGTTAAGTTTATATGGAATTATTTTGCGGTACGTTGTTTGTGAGGGCAATGAGACGCGGGCAATGCCCCTCAACAGCAGTGTCTGATCACCACAGCGATATTCACAATTATTATCCCGCGGTAAAGTAAACTGCGTGCACCAGAAGATTGTGATACCTGTTTAGCATATTGACGAGACGTATGCAGGCTTTAATTGCCTCTAGAGTTACTGAAAAGGCGCTATATGAAAGGCATGATTGTGACGAAGGACTTGATTTGGCAGAGCAAAATAATTGCGCCAATAGTGACGTAAATTAGTTAAACAGCTGAGAAAAAATTAAGAATAGAAATTGAAGACATATTACCTACAGGCAGTTGAGACGCCATTCATTCACTTATTCGTTCGTTCATTCACTCACTCATTCATTCATCCATTCATCCGTTCATTCATTCGCTCATTCATTCGTTCGCTCACTTATTTGTTCTTTCATTCACTCATTCATTCGTTTCTCCATTCATCTATTAATTAATTCGCTTATTAATTCGTCCATTCATCTTTTCATTCGCTCATTCTTTCATTCGTTCGCTCGTCCATTCATTGATTGCTTCGTTCATTCGCCCGTTCATTCATTTGTTTGTTCATTGGTTCGTTCATACATTCGTTCGTTTGTTCATTCATTCATTCATTCACATGTTTGCTCCGAGTAATTATATAGCGCCGTCAGAAATTTATTTCCTCAGAGGTGGATGTGATGGAGATGTGGGTGGTGGAGGTGGTGGGGGCGACGACGTGGGTGGTGTTTGCGTACGTGATAGTGTGGAGGGAATGCGGTGTAGATAGTGGCGGTTAAATTGTTTCGGATGATTGTGGTGGAGGGAGTTAGTGGTAATGATCACGGCGGCGAGGAGAATGGAGTGTTGGGGTAGGGGTGGTGGTGGTGGCGGATCGAGGGTGGGAGAGAGAGGGCCGGAGGGGATGAGGGAAGAGGGTGACAGTCGATGATTTGTTACACGATGGCAAGCGTCACAAGGTCTGGAGGGTGGATTGGAGCGATGTCATCGAAAGGACTGTGTTTGCTCTCTCACGGTATTTGCTCTGTCTGCTTCAGCGACTCATGGACGGAGGCGACGAAGGGAGGAAGGGATGGGTGAATGGACGGATGGACGGATGGACGGATGGATGGAAGAATGGATGGATGGAAGAATGGATGGATGGATGGAAGGAAGGAAGGATGGAAGGTGTGGACGAATGGATAGATGGAATGATGCATGGCTAGATGGATGGAGGGAAGGAAGAAAGGTGTGAATAGATGGATGAATGGATGGATGGATGTATTGATGGATGGAAGAAAGATTTTGATGGTAAAATGGATAAATAGATGGATGAATGGACGGATGGATGAATGAATGGATGGATGGAGTGATGAAAGAAATGGGTGTATGGAGGCATGAATGGATAGACGGAAGGAAGAGTGGCTGGATGTACATGGAAATGTATGCACGAGCGGATTATCATGACTTCGATTATTATTATTAGTATTATTATTTATTTTTGTCATTATTATGCATTATTATTATCATTATTATTATTATAATTAATTATTATTACTATTACCATTATTGCTTAGCGAATTCGATCGGTGACGCTGAGTCAATGTATGTCAAGGACTGGCTCAATTTCCCCAGACAATAAGTGCCTCAGAATAGGCTCTCACTCGTGTCTCCGCGTCATGAAAAACAGAGGCCGCCAGACAAACACACAGACGAGACGGAGGGAGACACACACACCCACAAACAGGCTGGCAGACAGACAGTGAAAGACAGGCCAATATTGTCGTGGAGACGAAAACACAAAAAGTGAATCCGGGCCATAAAAACGCGAAACGTTGCAAGGTGTCGGAACCATAATCCTGGCCTTGTTCATTTATGTAGCGCCTTAATGCTGCTCCCCGATGCTTTCCGCTGCATTCCATTGGCTACATTGGTGTTTCTATTAGTGTGATTATCCTGCGCAGTCTTTAAAAATGCGTGACGACGCGATCACGGAGATGCCAGTGTACTCGGTGTTGTGTAATGGCAGAACAGTCCTTGTGTGACCGATGAAAATATTCCATTGTCTGGGATGAGGAGAATCAACACAATAGGAGAGTCTCAACAAGAGAGTAGTCACACCAGCAGTCACGTGTCGTCGGGTATCGAAAACATTTCTCGTACGTGATGGCTGGACTGGGATGCGCTTCAAGAGGAGAATGAATGAAAGGATGGATGATGGTCGATCAATCAGTCAATATATAAAGTCAGTCAATTGATGAGAAATATTGGTGTCTGATCTGAGAAAACACGCAAGGGAGAAGACAAAAGAGGGATTGGCAAACAGACAGACAGACAGGCAGATGGACAGACGGACGGACGGACGGACAGACAGATAGGACGAGAGACAAACAGAAGGGAAGGCGGACAAACGGACCAAATGATGGAAAATATGACAGAGAAAAAAATCAGATAGATCAGCAAAAGGACAAATGCACACACAAACAGGCAGACAAACAGACAGACAAACAGACAGGCAAACAGACAGACAGGCACTGAGGAATTTGAATGATAACCAAATACTCTGTACGCACTGTAGCCACTCCTCTGTCCGTACCAGACATTAGACTCCGTCCATCGTTGTCACAAGTATTGTTCTACAATTAGACAACGCTGCGCACATTGGCCTCTCCGTGTGCACGCCGTCGCGTATTTATACATTAACTGCGCAGGACAAAAAAGTCTCATAATAGCGCTATAGAAACGTAGCGGCAATGACACCGCTCTCATCAATTAGTGGCGAGATCGGTGGCGTTTCTAAAGGACCATTATAACGATTGGACTGTTAACCAATTTGCCGACTTAATGCGCGTTCATTGGCCGTGTTTATAGATGGCGCCACGCGAGCGGGTCGCATCAGTCTACCATTGTGGGAACATTTGTCTCCGAATGCGGGCGCACTTCCTTCCGGAATATTCTGTCGGCTAGCTCGGCCGAAGTTCCAGCGGATCAATCGGTTGTAAAATCCACCTCTCCCCAGACTTCCCCTCGATCGATCGTTTTTGTCCCTGAATGTAAGACACACGAAGTATCGGTAATTTTGCTGATTTAGGAGATAAGCGAGATAAGGTAAAGATGATAAAGAGATGGTTATGGAAATAAAGATAGGAGCAAGGATGGGACGGGAAGGGAAGGGGAAGGGAAGGGAAGGGAGGAATGGAAGAAGGGAAGGGAAGAAAAAGGAAGAGACGGGAACGGAAAGGAAGGGAGGGGAAGACAGACAAGGTTGGGTAAAACAATGAAAGTACGGAAATCGGGACAATCCTGTGCCAGCAATGCATGTCTATATGTGACAGAGAGCTATGAAGGGCGAAGCAAGGGAAGGTTGCGGAAGCATTGGAAGACGGGCAGCGCAAGGGAGGCAAGGCCAGGGCATGGCTTGTCAAGGCAAGACAAGACAAGGCAATGGAAGAGAAGCAATGATGGCAAAGCGAGGCAATTGTTGTCGGTCATTCTGAGCTTCGGCGGCTGCTGATGATGGACAGTTATTAGGGTAAGAGTTCAAGCGCCGACCATCAACACACCATCAACGCTGACGGTGCAAACGAGACGCAAAAGCTGCTGCTGCTGGTGGTGGTGATGAGCTGCCACCAGCCACCACCAGCAGCCGACCCTCCTCCTCCTCCTCCTCCTCCTCCTCCTCCTCCTCCTCCTCCTCCTCCTCCTCCTCCTAAAGCATCGCTGCATCCATAGTCATCAGTGCGATCATCATCGTCATCATCATCACTAGCAGCAGCAGCAACCCTCCATCCAATTGCTGTTAACGACTGGGGGTAAAATCGATGTGTTCACTGCCGTCGCTTTTTTCTCTTCATATGTGGTATTTCATTGTCAATGTAAAATTAATGATTGCTTATTCATAGCATATTAATATGTTTTCTTAAATATCTCTGCTTAATTCCTGAATTCGTTTGCCTGCAACTGTTGTCATGTATTTTACAGTTCGTCTATTGAAATTCGATGTTTATTTAATGTGCATTAAATGTATATTTTGTGTCTATATTTTATATTGATAATAGCAATAACAATAATGGTGTTGATAACAATAACAGTAGCAAAAATAAAAATTAATAATTATAAAAATAACGACTGATTATGCTGTGCAGTACATATTATTGCTCATACATTGTATATTAATGAAAGATTATTACTGCCCCCATTTTTCCCATAATCCTTTTGTTCTTCCCAGAATCCACCGCAGGCTCACTCCCGTAATCCTCAGAGTAGAAAGTTATTTTTCTCTATGTAATATTATTTCAGACAATTCAATGTTCTAATTTGCAACACAACGACTTTGATATATTCGAGCTGTTTCCTGGATTCGAGCTGTTATTTCCAGGAGTATTTAAGCCATCCACCTGCTATATCCAATAACTCAATTCTATGCTTCTTTGGTAAAACCTCCCATGTTCAACCATTATATGCCACTCCTAAATTAGATATCTCTGATTGAGCTGTCTTTTCCATAGATCCCTCCGTTTGTCTATCTCTCAGTCCATCCATCCATCCATCCATCCATCAGTCCCATCCATCCATCCATCCAGCCAGCCAGCCAGCCATCCAACCATTTATAAGAGATTTATAAGGCGCCGTAAACGCGGCCCTAGTCACTACAAATTTCCATCCATCCATCCATCCATTCAACCATCCATCTATCAATCCATCAACCAAACCTTGTTGACGTTCAGTATAGAGTCTTTGACGTTCAACATTGCTGCTGATCCTTTTTGGCGTCTCATAAGAAATTTCCCTGGGTCTCCTTCGATGAAATCCATAATTTGTTTCTGAACTCCATAAGGAAAGTTAGCGCAATGTTTTCCCACTCTTCGATGACGCAACACTGAACCTATTCGGAATCGCATTAGCCTGTTCTATCATTCGCCCCCCCTCCTATTCCCCTAATGACGTTATATAACAGCAGCTGTGACCCCCACCCCTATATTATATAGCAGATATGCTACCTTCTCCATACCCCACTGTAGTCTATGAGCACATTAAAAGACATACAATCGACATAATTGTATTGCACAATTTGAAACTTTTACAGCAATACAATGTTAGTTCGCACTTTAATAGTAGTGATGCAACTGATAATTGATAATTGCTAACTGATTGATAACTGATAATTGCCTTTATCCAATTCAAGAACTGCAGTAAAAAAAACTCATCATGCGCTCAATTAGCTATGTAACAAAACCCATCTTAAAATTGTGTACTCTCTCGTGCCAATGATGATTAGACCGGACGTGTGGAGCTCCTCTGCATTTTAATAAAAGACTTTTAATGGCGCTAAAATCGCATGTATTAATTACGGTAACTAATTGGGTAGTCGACGATTGTCACCATGTATCTACATGTAGGCCTACTAATACAGCCTGATAATACATGGTAGTGACGTATCTCCTATATCAAACACCATATTTTTCCCTCCTGTATTGCACTAGAAATGGTAGGGAGTAGGCAGCATATCTCTTTAATATTGCACTATAAGGTATTTATCGATAGGTTCGCGGTACAACTCTACCTATTTAATAGCGTATGATACAGAGTGTATGCTACAACTACAATTGGGTGCTTAAGCAAACATATAAACTATTTACACATATTATAGAAAATGAAATCAAACATCTTGATAATACCTACCGAAATAATTATTTCAAGTGAACTAATTTAATTCAAACCAAAATCAAAACAAAGCACACATAATGAATTTAAGAGCTATGCACAGGAAATTGTTAAAATTGTAAACAGGAATTTGTTAAAAGTGGATTTAGAAATAATAAGTAAGAACGTCAAATCAATTAGCCAGATGGCAACTAATGGTGCTAGTTTTGGTTCACAACGTATTGCGAACTTCGATTAAACAATGAAGGTCCGTGGTACATGGAATTTCCAATTGGCAGGCACACAGACAAAATAGCATAAGCTGAAAAAATGTGCTGTATAACAAAACCTTCAACCTACCCCACCACACCATATACCCCATCACTACCACATACACTATAACGCTAAAAAACACGAACCCATCCACCTACCCCTTGAGCGTTATATAATATGTGAACGGCCCCAAAGATACATCTATTTGATTTTAAAGAACCTTCTTATTTCCTGTGACCTTTGAAAGCGGTTCTTTCTCATCTGTTGGAAGTCGTCACATGGGAAATATTCCAAACACAATAATTATTGAGCTGCGAGATCTTCTATAAGTAGAACAATGTTGTCGACAGTTTTGCGGTCTTTCCCTCCAAAAATTGTTTTGATTATTACGCTAAGCAGATTCCGTCCCGTCTGGGGTCTAACTTCCGATCATTGCGATTCACAGTGACGCACCATAACCACTGGATTATATCGCCGTCAAACAGGCGGAGCGGGTTAACTCAATGCGTCCTTTGACCCTCGGGGAATCTATTAGACGGGGGCTTCTAAGCCAGGTAAACCTCGGAGCAAATGTTCCAACCAAGCAATAGGGGAGAGAGGAAATATTATGGATTGTTTAAAAGGGGAAGGGAAGGGAGACGGGGGAAGTCGATCCAATGCAGGGTCCAAATATGGGTGGGGGAGTCCGGAGACAGATGCCTCCACTCTCATGTAGGGGATATTTATTATTCTAATGGGGGCAATATTTTGCCTTTCCATACCCTTGGGACCGGCGGGGGGTTTGCCTCCATCACTCAGGGGGGGATTGACGCCCCTGATTCAATGACTTCTGGGGGATAGAATCAAATGCAATTAGATGAACGTCAACGACTCGAACTCAAAGCAGAGAATCCGATGCTCTCAGCGGAAACATGGTGTTGACTATAATAACGACACGTAAATCCACGGTCCGTTTCAGTAGAGCCTCTCACGGCCGCTAGGGGTTTCTGTTTTATGAACGCTTGAACTAAAGAAAGAATGAATGTTTGAAGGAACAAAAGACTTGGAACGAACAGAAGACGCATGAACGAACGACGCTCAAACAAAGGGAGCATGAACAAACTAATTATTGAACGAATGAATGTTTTAAGTGATAATGGACGAACGAACAGAAGCGTTATTGCGGGAATGAATTAGATTAAGAGCGAGGGAACGAATGAGCGAAATAATGAAACGAGACGACCCACAAAATGAACGAGTGAACGAACGAACGAATGAATGATATGCCGTCCAAGCAATAGCTTTGATTGCTGAAATCGTCTGTGCACCTAAGCGTAAAACTCCTCAAACACTTTGAGGAGAGTCAACTGAAGACCTGACCCATACAGACGTGCCTCCCATAGCGCTACATAAGCCTTCTCCTAAACTACCCAACGCGAGATCATGCCTCTGCATCACCGTATGCCACAGTA
>OY365816.1:14185000-14202500 GCA_959347315.1 Bimastos eiseni | reverse complement strand
TATAAATACGCGTGTGTATGTATATGTGTGTGGTTGTGTATGTGGTTGTGTGTATGCTTAGGTGTTTGTGTGTATATATTATTGTGTATGTGTGGGTATTAAGGTGAAATGGAAGTCTATGTGGCGAATGGTTGACAAAGAAAGTCACTTATTCTGATAATTATGATTTATGGAGAGCGGATGAAACTGCCAATTGCCAGATTCAACGCACGTGCTATTATAAATATCCGTCAGACCGTCTCTATATACGCCTGCCTATCCGTCTGACTCTATCCGCTTGCCGTTCAGTCTCTTTCTCCTAAATTGTCTTTTCTTCGTCTTTGTCATTTTTCTGTCTGAATTCCTCCTCTGAATGTGTCTGTCTGTCTCTGTCCTTTTCTCTGTCTCTGTTCCACTCTTTGTTTCTGTCTGTCTGTGTCTGCATGTCTCTGAGTCTCTGTCTCTGTCTCTCTCTGTCTCTCTGCCTATCGGTCTGTCTCTGTCTCTGTCTCTATCTGTCTGTCTGTCTCTATTTTTCTGTCTCTCTCTATCTCTGTCTCTCTTATCTGAGCTTGCACATAATCCCTGGCACAGATCGCTGGCATACAAGACGTCATTAGCTCTCGTCAGCCAGAGCTAAGCGCATTTGCAATACGGTAACTGCCAAACATTTCTCAACGTTTTACTATTATGCTTTTAGATATAAACCCAAAGGAAGCATCATCAGACCTTGTGCAATCGCAACACCAGACTCTGTGTTATCGTATCGTAACATCAGACCTTGTGCAATCGCAACACCAGATCCTGTGTTATCGTATCGTAACATCAGACCTTGTGCAATCGCAACACCAGATCCTGTGTTATCGTATCGTAACATCAGACCTTGTGCAATCGCAACACCAGACTCTGTGTTATCGTATCGTAACATCAGACCTTGTGCAATCGCAACACCAGATCCTGTGTTATCGTATCGTAACATCAGACCTTGTGCAATCGCAACACCAGATCCTGTGTTATCGTAACATTAGACCTTGTGTAATCGTGACATCCGCTCTCGTAATCGTATTCGTAATCGTAACCGCAACATTTCTGACGCGCTCCTTTATAGCCAAATACACCAGCACAACCGCTGCGTCATGTCAGTGAGGGGTAGTCCGAGGATCAGCGCAATGATCTTCTGAATAATTATGGGTGGGTTATGGTTGACGCCTTGTGCAATTGTTCTCGGCGCTACAGAAGCCACTAATAATCACAAAGTGAAGATCTGTGTATATCACTGAATCGTATGAAACAAGACATTCGAAAATATAATTGCGGTTACGGCCTTTTGACATTTAGGTAGCAAAAGAAGTTTGCATTGCCTATAGGACTTGAAATCAAAACATAGATATATATTATTATGTAATTTATATTCATATCATGGTATCATATAATAGTTATATATATATATATATATCCATTACTCTCTCAAGTAACCTAAAATTAACAATGTATAATATGTGTTTTCATTTTAATGCTCGCATATAGAAAGAGCGAACAGAATGGAAAGGTACTTGGCGTTGTCTCACCTTTTTCCCTCCCAGCTTTCGTCTGACGGAAAATTCTTTGTTGTGAGAGAGAGGAATCAAGAATTTTCCATTAAAATGTTTTCCATTAAGGCGAGCTCAGCTTCCGGTTCTCTAGCGCCACCTACTTCCGACTACTGCGACTTTCGAAGCCGGAAGAGGAAACGAAGCCGTACGGACGATGATATGGAGTCGGCAAGAAGGTTGAACCGGAAATGAGCTTATTGTTGTTGTTACCGTCATTATAATATATCACATCATCATTACAGTAATTACTATAGTTGTTGTTGTTACCATTACTATTATTATTATTCATATCATTAATATTATTATTACTATTATCATTATCATTTTTATTATTATCATTATTATCATCATTATTATTATTATTATTATTATTATTATTACTATCTCTATTTTTATTACTATTACGATATTACCATTACTGTTGATATTATCATTGGCTTTATTATCATTATTATAATTATTAATATTGTTGTCTTTAGGAAGTCCATAAATGACGTCACGCGCCTATGGGAGGGGTCACAAATTGGTGACGAAGTGTGACGAGGTCGACGAAATGTGACGTCACATCATCACATCAAATATCAAAATGTTATTAAAAACTGTCACTCAATTAAACAAGTTCCACTTAATTAGCAGTAACTGTCGCCACAATTTAACAACGCAAATTATTATAATTGTATTCTTACTTTTTGGATTGTTTATTTTTACGGTTAGCGACATTTTTTGGTTTTTGGAAGTGAGGCAACCATTCTGTAACAGATACCAATCAATTATACCGCCAAAACGCATCAAGCCACAAAAGTCACTGCACGTCGGCAACGTGAAGTAATAGTTGTAAGCGTAAATGATGAAACTGGAGAGTGTTGATTGGATTGATGAAGAAGAGCTGGATCTGAATGGAATATCTATTGAACAGGATGGTGAAATTCAAGCTCTTCCTAGTTACTTCTGCGTGGGAACAGTTTGGATTGTTTCAAGTTATTGTTATTAAAACTTTTTTTAAATGCACTTATTCTGCCAGTGTTTTTCGTCTCGTGGAACGCATTATGAGTGTAATAGTTATACTTTCTCCATTTTTCTTCGTTCTGCTATATAGTTTTATGACTTCTTACGTTACCATTACTTTATTTATATTTCTAAAAAAATTACATTTAACATTCTGGAGATCTGTTTTTTCGAGGAGGGGATCAGAGCTTTGTGGAGTCATATTTGAGGGGTCAAGGCATTTGTGACAACGTGTGACGAAAAAGGGGGGGGGGGTCAAAAATCGTCCTAAATTGCGTTACGTCATTTATGTACTGCCCCTGTGTTGTTGTTGTTGTTTCTGCAGTGGTAGCTGTAGTAGTAGTTGAGTGGCTCTGGAGGTATAGTTGCTGTGATGGTGATCGTGAAAATGGTGGCATCATTGGTAGCGATAGGACCAACAGCAGAGATGGCTTTAGTAACAGTGTCATAATTGGCATCATCATCTTAACTTACCTTACACGTGACTGGAGACTGCTCGCCACATTTCTCTGTGTAGACCTATTGCCTTCTCTCCACAATTTATAATGCAAATGCAAATGCCCACGCTGCTCAATAGCAGCCGTAAAAATGTATATAATATATATATATATATATATATGCGTGTGGCGCCCTCTATTCTTCGCCCTACGCATCTTGTTCTGAGTAGGGTAGAACGCCCCCTTTTGCTCTGCAATATTCGATCATTTGCGCCGCCTGGTGGTCATATAGACAAGATGGACTGCCCTCTGGCGTCTGCCTCATTTTCCACTCGACAGTTATCGATACGACGTCCAAATGAATTACCTCCGCGATATGTATACTCCGCGTTCTGCGCTCCTCCTCTCACGTAGCGTCGAAAATTAGATATGTGATCCAGATACAAAACTATTTACGCATGACCTAGATTCCTAAATTTATAAACAGGGCCTACATGTATTAGTAACATAGATGCTGAAACATTCACGCGTGACCTAGGTCACGCAGATGCAGAAGAATTTACGTTACCTCGATTCTGAAATTATTCATATATACATGTATGTGACCCAGATGACTAAACATATGCGTGTAACCTAGATTCAGAAATATATGCGTGTGACTTAGATACAAAAGTATTTGTGTGATCGAGATTAAGACGTTTTTGTATGTGACCTAGATTCCGAAGAATATGGTTGTATTGATTTAGATTCAGAAATATATGTTTATGACCTAGATTCAGAAGCATATGCGCGTGACCTAGACTCAGAAATTCATGCATGTGACCTACATTCAGAAAATTACTCGTGTGGCCTAGATTCAGAAGTCCATCCGCGCGACTGAGACTAAATAGATAATATTATCTCGAATTAATCTTCAGTCAGCTGCTGTTTCCCGGGAACGAGACGGGAAAATAGATCATAAACTGTCACATACAACAGCAAGATCATTTTGGCCATTGTTACATTGTGACCATGTCGTGAGCTCATAACGCCCATTGTTTCACCGAAGGCTGATATATAGCTTACTTGCTGACCAAAATAACTGCTTTGCCTTAAAATGCACTGCAATTCTTAGCTGTCTGTCTGTTTGCTATTCTGTCTGTCTGTCTGTCTGTCTCTCTCTCTCTCACTCTCTCTATCTCTGTCTCTGTCTCTGTCTCTGTCTCTGTCTCTGTCTGTCTGTCTCTCTCTCTCTGTGAATGTGTGTATGTGTGTGAGCGTGTGTCTGTCTGTCCGTCTGTCTGTCTTTTTGTGTCATTGACTGTCCTTCTGTTCATCAACCTCATCTGTTAAAGGAAAACCACTTCCGGTCAACAATTGCGACCATCTTAATTGGTAGACCACTTGCTCCTTCTGACCTTTACCACTTTATCTTCCAATAGTATGAATGTAGTTGTACTGCAACCCAGCGCGTACAGAGGGTAGTGGAATGCCTGTCATTATGACGGGTAGCTGCGAAATAAACTGGGGTTGTTGTCCATGACGAATAAACACGATATAATATGCACATCACTTCGTTTCTAACTGCTAGGGATGACGCTATTGAACAAGACCGTTTCCTCAAGGGTTGAGATAAAGTCCAGCAAGACAAAGGACAAGACTGGCAGCAATGCACACTTAAACAGCAATGCCCATTTGGCACGCATTTTTATACAGAAAATACGTGTGTATGGGTTGTGGTAAGTTCCAAATAGACTGTGGCAAGTTTTGCGTATTGCGTGGCAAGTTGCAAGTAATTATTGCAAGCTCATCTGCGCTGATCAAGAGCCACTAATCTTCCTATCAAATTCGACCTAATACGTGTAATTATTATTCGCAGTATATATTTGTGTTTGTAGAGATTGACAGAGAGACAGAGAGACAGAGAGAAACAGACAGACAAACAGAGAGACAGAGAGACAGAGAGACAGAGACAGACAGAGACAGACGGAGAAAGAGCCAGACATACAGAAAGAAAGAGAGAGACAGAAAGAGAGAGACAGAGAGAGAGACAGAGAGAGAGACAGAGAAAGAGAGAGAAAGTGAGCAAAAGAGAGACAGATATAATTTATAGACAAGTGGCAACAGGCGAAAGTATGCAATTGAATTGGATCGCTGGTCAATCTCTTTGTTACCCTGTTACGCAGTCTTTTCGTCGGTTGATTGGCAGCTGCAACAGAGCTTTTCCTGGAGCAGTCGACAGACCGTGAAGACTAAACGAAGCGGAAAACGGTGACGTGACAGCCCGTTTAGACAAGTGCAAACAGGTTTTCGTGACACCCGTTCGGAGAATTCCATTCATCTCCGGTGCAAGTGAAACATTGATGAGCTCTTGTTTTTTGTGAGTTCATTCGGGAGTGGGCGCATGCGCTGCCGAACGGCGCCGTTGCTGACAATGGCTGAGAGGGAACAATAGCGCGGCACTCTTGGACGATGAAGGAACCTTTGTATCCGAATGAAAAGACAAAACAATTGAATCGTGTTATCAAACAATGCCATTCCTGTCTTCGTTCTATCCTTCCTTCCTTCTGTCTTTCCTTCTATTTTCCATCTTTCATCCTTGCTTTCTTTGCATTCCACTTCCGTCATTTCATTCCTACCTTTCCATTTTTTATGGTTTCTTTCTATCAATCCATCTATCCTTCCTTCTTTCCTTCTAATCGTCATCCACAACCGTCCATTCTTTCTCGTGCATGCCTCCTATACCTTCATTCAAAAATTCCTCTTCCCTGTCGTATATCCAAACTTCCAACTCGTCCCTCCATTCTTCCTTATAACCTTATAACGCTCCTTTCTTCATTCGTCCTTTTTCCCTCTATCCATCCATTCATCCATTCATCCACTCATCCATCTTTCTTCCGTCCTGCCTTCCCGCCGTGCTTCCTTACCTCATTCCGTCCTTCTTTCCTTCCTTCCCTCGTTCCCTCCTCCCTTCCCTTCGTCCTTCCTTTATTTCCTCCTCGTTTTTCCAGTCACACAATCATGTCACTTGAGCCGTAGACAATGGCGAACTAATCACGTGACATCACCTGAAGCAAACAGCATTCTGGGACAGCTGGCCCGGCGCTCGTTCGCATCGATATGAATGTCCACCCGCCGAACTAAATGTCAGAGGGCGGACAGGTAGGCATTTCACGACATACCTAATTGCCAATCCAAGTATCGGATTATGGATATCAAGGCATGATTTGATTACGCTAAGTAAAACACACATGAACACACACGCACACACGCGCGCACTCACGCACACACATTCATACATGCACAATTGATGCACACGTCGTATGCACACAGACACATACACGGGCTGTTCATTTATACATGTATATATAATATATATATATATAATCAGATTATGACAAACAATATTTGAATCGTTCATGCATATGTGTGAACCTATTAATTTGTTTAGATGCATAGATTTATTTTCAGCGCCAACGTTTACTCTGAATCGAAACATCTGATTTTGATCCTAAAGACTAAATCTCTTCCTTTGTTTTCGTTCACATTGTTCTTGGTCGTGATTTCCTTATTAGGTGGCTCTGTCATGGCGGCCATTGTACCTTCGGGGTTCTACAGAACTTCTACTTTGCTGCTAATGATGGAAAATTGTTACTCTATCCCTGTTTTGCTTTTCAATGGCTTCAATCAGAAGAATAGATGTATACATATACATATGCATACATATACATATGTATACATATACATATGTATACATATGTATACATAAATATGCATATTTATCTGTATATCCTATATATCGTTACGTGGTCGCAAACAGGGCAACTTCGGTCAATAAGATTTTATCGATATCTTTTCAGGATTTGACGACCGACGATTGACATCCGATAAGTCCATAACATATGTAGGCTAATACTCTTTTATACCAATGCAGTATGTACAATGTACGTATCATTACTACATATATGTACAGGGAGCTCAGATTAACAAAAGAAGTAATTATAATATTTGTTTATTGATTCATACTGATTTTAGTGCAGTATGATTGCGTGGTGTACCATATGCATGCAGCAGATAACAACAGGAGTTGAATTTAACTGTATGGCTGTCTGCAAGGTGCCCATATGTCCTGTACTGCTCACGATGGGTATTGAACCCGCGTCATTTAGGTCTTCGTGATAGCGTCTTACCATTCGACCATCTCCGCCACTCCTTGCACCTTGGCAGGGCCAGTCCCAAGCTTTGGTAAAGGAGGAGGGCGTCGCTAATGATCTTTGGTGTCAGGATAGTAAACAGCAACATACATTTATCCATGCATGCAGTGCCATTCACCTGCTTCATGTTTCGCTGTATGTTCACGTTTGGACTAATAATTTCAGTTTAACGACGCTGCTTGATACAGAGATCATAAGCGTCGTCATCCTTCTTTACCAAAGCTTGGGACTGGCACTTCCAAGGTGCAAGGGGTGGCTGTGTTAGCACGTTTGGTTTATCTGGCCCATTTTAAATTCTGAGACAACGTACCGGTACGATAGTTACATGTACTTGTTAGCACCGTAGAATATATAGGTACACCATATATTTTACACAATTATATATACTTTGTATTTATATAATGTACATATATAAATAATATATGTAATACATAATGTATATCATATATATATATATATATTCATATAATAGTTATATATATGTACATATATTTATGATATAAATTGCTTTGGTAAAAGGTCGCACATGTCCAAGAGTTGTGCCGCTTGTGCGTCATTGTTCTGTCGAGTTGTCGACAACAGAGCACCAGCTTATTCACGAGCGCTGCGTCGTGTCAGAGAGGTCGTCGAGAAATGTCAAGGGAAGATCCGACCGAGGCCGGTTGCCATGGAGAAAAGCCAGAGAGAACGAGAGACAGAGACAGACAGAGACAGACAGAAAGACACAGACACACAGAGAGAGATGGAGAGAGACATAGACAGACAGAGACAGAATGACAGAGACAGAGATAGAAACAGAGAGTAGGCGGAACCCAGGTGAATAGATTTCAATAGAGCCTTACATATCCCAAGTGAGATCTATAATTATATATATATATATATATATAATTTATGTATTTCATGTAAGTGAATAATATATTATTATATATATGTGTGATTGTGTGTGTGGGTTAGCGTTTGCGTTTTCGTGTGTGTCTGAGTGTGTCTGTGTTTGTTTGTGTTTGTTTGTGTTTGCGTTTGTGTTTGTGTGTAAATTTGTGCGTTTTCGTGTGTGTGTGTGTAAGTGAGTGAGTGTGTGAGTTGGTGAGTGTGTGTGTGTGTGTGTGTGTGTGTGTGTGTGTGTGTGTGTATACACTGTGTAGGTGTTTGTGTGTGTGGGCCAATTACACGTATGAGAGAAAAACAATCGATGGTTTTTGGAATTAAGGGAAACATCATAAACAAGCTGAGCAAGAGAAAGGAGCCGCATAAATGGTTATCTGTTTCCGTCGCCGGAGGTCTATTTGCATATACACCAACAAAGCATATATACATAAGATACAATAGATCGCTAAATGTATAATGTGTACATGCAATATATATATATATATATATATATATATATATATATATTATTGCAATGTTGCTGTTTTGATTTAAACATTGCCTGAAGAATAATTTACCGTTGCATGGCTAAAGCCTGCCCTTCAAACTGCTATTGAATATAACAATATAACTGCTCACATACAATGTACATATCGAACTGTACACGCGCGTGTGTGTACACGAATCTGTGGATAGATGTGAGGCCAAATTACACTTGTTTTGACTTGATTCTTTTTATTTCCGTTTATTTTTCTTATTTTTCTCCTTTTCTACTTATTTTCTTCTTCTTCTCCGTCTTCTTTCTACTCTTCTCTGCAGTCTTCTCCGCATTCTTCTTCTTCTTTTTTCACCTTCGTTTTCGCAATCATCTGCCTCCTTTTCTTCACATTCGTTGCATTCTTCTCCGCATTCTACCTCTTCCGTTCCGTGTATTCATCCGCCGACACACAATCCAATTCTTGCACCTTTTATCCGCGATTGACTGACTCTCTAGCGGGCGCTTGACAGGTGACTCGGAACAGAGCCACTGGAGACCTACTAACTCGACCGACAGACCAGAAGCCCGATTGAGAAGCAACCGCCGACTCAGAGGCTCCTTGCTTAGCTTGCTACATGTTTGATTGTAAGAAGACGTTGAAGGGGTGCTATATAAAACTGCTGTACTAATAATAATAATTGTTGGTTCCTATAGACTGTGGACACATGTATGTATGAAATCTTCTGCAATGTGTTCTTCGAATGTGTGTCTGCTGTAGATAGGTTATGCAAGTTCATGCGTATGGCATAATAGTCACATTACTATATTAGTTCATTATGCTTAATATAAATGCAAATACATTTGCACATCAGTATATCAATGAGCAAATACATTCTTTATTAACAATTGATAAAGACAGACAAAGACGGACGAAGACGAGGAAGACAGGCAAAGACAGGCAAGGACAAATAAAGGCAAACAAAGACAGACAGCGACAAGGAAGACAGACAAAGATAAGGGAGAGAGACAAAGACAGACAAGGACAAATGAAGACAAACAAAAACTGTCAAGGACAGACAAAAAGACAGACAACTATATACAAAGACAAACGAAGACAGACATTATCGCACATGCAAATGCTCGCATGAGTACGCCTATTTAGCGAATATCATGTGATAGGACAGAAAGTGAAAAACAAAATGGACGTGTGATTATATCGACCGGAAGAAGTATTGTACAAACCGGATGTGCAATGACGGCGCCGACCGGATGTTCACTGACGCAAACATGCAGCTTGCGGCTGCTTTCTTGTTTACATACCTACTTGAGGGAATGAAAAATTCGCCATGGCATTGTTTAACCATTCTCCAAATTCCTTCCAGATATAAAATGGCTCGGGACATACGTCATGTCGCCCTGATGTCACGTGGGAAATGCATCTAGCGCAGGGCGTGACTGTTTCTATTTCCTCTAGAAATTCATGTAGCTCATCTATATGTCAAGGCATCGGGGATGGGATTGTACATTATGATTATCTACTAAGAACTCTTGTGGTACCTACGTCTATGGCACCAGGTATCAAACGATGGCGATCCTATTGACATTGAGCGCGTTGAACATTCTGAGCAGTTTTAGTTACCTGTAGGATCGTAATCGTAATCTCCAAACTTTTGAAGCACCACTCGAAATCAAAGCGCAGGGCACCAGCTCATTAATGAGTGCTGCGTCAAGTCAATTGGGTTGTCCGAATGGTTGTGGGAAGGGTTATCCGAAGGAGGTTCAAATCCGGTTTCCAGAGGGTCGGAGGAGGTAGACAGTATCCGAACAGTGGCTGGAGGCCTTAACAGAGAAGGAGCAGGAAGACAATTATACGACTGAAACCATATTAGACAATTCCATGGCACCTCGTGCATATCCATTGTGCATGGAAATTTATATACCGCACGACATGGTTTCACACTTTTAGAAATTTATATGGCGACTTTTTTGCCTCATTTGAGACTACATACAAGTCTCCAGGTCGTTTGGTGACTGTAATATCGCAGATATATTAATTTGACCCCTCTAATGGTAAATGAACAGTGGAACGAACACGTGGTCTCATTGCATGGCTGCCATACAGTTAAATTAGACTCCTGTAATTAATCAATCAGTCAATCAATACACTTTATTGATCAATATATAGCAAGCAGCCTTTTAATCATTCGTTCATACAATGCCTGGTGTAATCATGCTTATTGCGCGGTTTCAGTTTGAATCAGTAACAGTTTGAATGAATACCAAAAACGAATTGGCCGATATATATATATACATATATGTACATATATATGAGATATACAGTGCATACAAACAAGTTAGAAAATTGCAAATGTGTCTGCAAGGAATAATTAATTATTCATGACCGTAGTTGCATATTCATGACGTTTCTAGTTTGTGCATAACGAATATATGTGACTATGTCGATGGGTATGTATATTCGTATTGGAAGTATTTGATAAATCGTCTCATCAATGTAAAACCCAAAAGACGTCTGTGTCGTATAGCCATTCAATGTCCGGTCACTTGTAAATAATCATTCCATTGTTCCACCGTGTAAGTGAGGAACAAAACCCGTTGGACTATGAAGCCCTAATCCGCTGCCAATTGTGCCAACGATATCGTCACCTGACCTCGTCACAGGGCCCAACCGCCAGAGAACCAACGAACGAAGGGCCCGTCGTTGTGTCGAACCGACCGCCATTAATCTGGCATTATCATTGACAGATCCGCCCGCGCTGACTTTTATGCGTATACACCGGAGTTTAACGATCTTCTAATGCCGTCTAAAGATCCGCGTTGTCTGCGACTCGAAGACAATGAGAGAGAACAATCGGTCGGTGCTATGACGGCAGACAATAAATATCCATAAACCGAGACGTCAGATATATGATACGGTTGTCAGGGGAGGAGTTGGGAACGCGGTTGGAGTACATCGTGGAGTTTGGACGGTGGGAAGGCACTAGGATGATGTATCTGCCGTTGGTTGCCGGTGGCTGTGTAGTTCACGGTTGACCCCCTCCTCGTGGTTGCCGATGTCTTACTGGGTCGCGATGTCACGCTATATTTCTTTTGAACGTCTGTCGTGTGCATCTATATTCAAGTGCAATGCGATCCAAGGCATATAAATCTCAGCAGTTTCTTGGATATGACTTTCTTTTTGATACTCTGTGTTTGTTTCCACACATAATATATCTATGTATATATATATATTAATATAATATATACCTATACGCATATATATATATTAATATAATATATACTTATACGTATATATATATATGTATTAGTGCATAGCCTATGTAAATTGATATACACATATTGGTGTATACATCTTTATCTCTATGTGCACATATGTGCGTGTATATATGTATATATATTAGTCTTATATATCTCTGCATGTATATACATATATGAATCTCAGAAGTCGTGCGTGTATAACGCCTGATGTTTTAAATTATAGGCTATTTCTGAAATCACTCGTATGTGCGGTTAGGGTCGGAGTTAGGGTTATGGTCAGAGTTAAGTTAGGATTAGTGCAGGGATAGTGCAGGGTTAGGGCTAGTGTAGGGTTAGGGTTTTACAAAATCGCCTGGGCATTTTACAAAATCCCTGGTTTCATACATTGCCTGTAGCATATAACAATTATTGTACTAATATCCTGTGTATGCATATACTCGTTCGTTCACAAGACAACGGAAAGTACAATCACAAAAATGGAAAGAACGATCACAGGGCAATGGCAAGTTCAATCACAGGACAAAGGACGGTAAATCACAAGACACTGGAAAGTACAATGACGAGGTATACTTTGATGTGTCTACACAGCTCCTTCGTTTTGATAGGTTAATTTCATACAGTTACACTGGTACATTCATTCTTAAAGCGGACTGTATACAAAATATGCATGACCTGACCATGGGCATAATTTTGGTTGGGTGGATTTAGGGGCATCGTACACCCACTGTGTTGACATTAGAGTACCGTGCTCACATCAAGACGAATCGATTCCCGCATTTGTTTTATCAACGCTCACTCCGGCACTACGCCATAAATGACAACATTTTGATGATCCTCCTCCGTGCAGAGATCAGAGCACAAAAGAGTCAAAACCGCTACGGGCAATTTGGCAAAACCTCCACACATTGTATCCAAACATTGTATCCATACATTGTATCCATACATTGTATCCATACATTGTATTCGTGTAAGTAACTGGGAATAAGTACAGCTTGCACATATGTAATTGTACAAGAGATTACACGGATCAGAGTCATCACCGAGGGAGATTATGCGGGGGCCTTCCTACCCCTCCTCCTGCTGCGGTCGCGAGCAAAGCCCTTCTCTGAAGTTATTATAATAGACCGCGGCAGGTTCTAAAGATCTGCCCGAGTGGTTGTGCGGCTTCCGTCCGCGAAAATAGATCTATCAGACAAAGGATTCAGGCCATGTGGACTCGATAAGAGCTCATCTCTATGTTTCCATCCCCTCGCCGCATCCTCGGCTGCTGCTGCTGAAGGCTCAGTCTTGTCGACAAATAAGATAGGCGGACATCGCCTTAAACCATTTTGACGATGAAGACCTAGCTGCTGCTGTTGCTGTTGCTGCTGCTGTTGCTGCTGCTGCTCTCCTATATATCTGATGGCGGCCGATCGTATTACCTGATATGGCCGCAGATATGTGGCGTCGGTTGGCGAACTGATATGCCGCCATTCGTGGGCGCGTTTTCAATTAGCGGCCGCCATTTTCATGTGTCTTGGAGCCGCAGTCGGATTCCGACGCTTGAGAGACCCCAGGAGAAACATTGGAACTGATCTCAACCACCAGCCGCATGCGTCTCTGTATGCGTGTGCATGCGTGTCTGTATACGCGTCTGTATGCGTGTGTATGCGTGTCTGTATACGTGTCTGTATGCGTGTCTGCATGCGTGTGTACTCGTGTCTGTACGCGTGTGTATGTGCGCACGGCTTGTACACAGGTGGTTACTGGGATTAGATAAGTGATTTGTGTGTAGCGGTAGTTGTTGCGATTTGACGACACTGTGTGATATCAAGGATCATTAGCGTCCTTTTCCGTAAGAAATTGTATGTATGTTTGTACGTGTGTACTTATCTATGAAGTGCCTTTACAAAAAATCTCAGGAGGGTGCTAAACTTGGTACAGGTCACAACCTCAGAAGAAGAAACAATGTATGGAGGTTTAATTGTGTAAGGCGCCCTTGCGGTGGTACGGCCGCGTTTACGGCGCTATATTAGTTGGCGTTATTATAATAATAATGATAACAATGATGATAATAATATTAATTATTTTTTAATAATTGGTTGTCTGGAATGGCCTTGCTAATCGATATCCTGAGTGACGAAAATTCCTTTAAACGCTATAGCGTTGTATGGTAATCGATAGACGTTGGTCCAGGTAAAAGGCATTATTATTATTATTATTATTATTATTATTATTATTATTATTATTATTATTATTATTATTATTATTATTATTATTATTATTATTAATATTATTAACTCGACAGGTGCAACCTAAGAAAATTTCTAAAGTGTTTCCTGTATTGGATTTTATGCATTGTCACGAATTGTCAATTTAAGACTATTTCAGTGTCATGACGGTTCATATTGCATGAGAAGACAGGGCGTAAGCGTAACGATGAACGGGAGCGCGGCACCATCAAATCCCCACACGCTGAAGAGAACGTCAGAATCCTGTTACAACTTAACACACATTCTGTGGCTGGATGAAGCAAACCGGCCACAAACCGACTGCAAGCCTTCAGAGGGAACAGGGTCTTGGTCCAAGGCGTTTACCCACTTCAGTCTTTATTGATAACTAAGTCTCGAAGTATTGGTGGCTAAGAAGGTTTGGATACTGCAGACCACCCCACCCCACTCCACCCCATTCATGCACCCTCTCCTTCGACTCCACCCGCCCAGTCCTCGGTTGATAAATTAATTTTTAGTCCGTTGACTGTACGCAAGGCCATGAATTGAATTATCTATCACGCGAAACTAATCCATATTTACACAAAGCAATTAATATCACTGAAATACGTTTCATTTTACGCGATAATTAATTCACCTCAACATCATCAGTCGTTCGAAAACATCGTTCAGAATTTATCAAATTATCATCATTATTAAATGACATGTTTGCTCCTCCTCGGCCGATTTAATGTGCTACACGAACCTTTCTATTATTCGGTTTATATATAATTGATTTAGTTGCTTTCGTAGTAGGGGAAGTAGTGGAAGTAGCAGTGAAAGTAGTGATGAAAGTAGTTGAAGGGGAAGTAGTGGAAATTGTAGCAGTGGAAGTAGTAGCATTACTTGCGATATTGTAGTAAAATAAGCAGTAGTAGTATTAGTTATAGTAGCAGTGATGATGATGATGATGATGATGATTATGATGATGATGATGATGATGATGATGATGATGATGATGATGATGATGATGATGATGATGACGATGACGACGACGACGATGACGACGACGACGATGACGATGACGATGACGATGACGACGACGATGACGATGACGATGACGATGACGATGACGATGACGATGATGAGGATGATAAACGTCACAAAATTTCCCGTATTCATTTCAGTGCGCGTACTCGTAATGGCACGATCTGACTATAAATTAATTGCGTCGTGACCTGTTCCAAATAATTCTGTCGCAGTCAATGAATGCCCTTTATTAATGCAACGAGTCCAGATATCGTTTGTAATCATTCAGTGCTTTCAATTTCATCGAATAGACAGGATACGAAAACTGGTCAGAATTATTACACACCTCTTTTTTCTCAGCTCCAGTTTAGATAATAACAGGAACTAAATATCATACATTAATATAGCTTATGCAATCTCATTAGCACAGCTCGCTGTACAGAATATATCATGTATTGTGCTCTAAGCATGTAATGGCGGATGATGGCTAAGAAGTGCTGATTGGAGATAATAGTTTTGTATACCGCCGATGGTGCAACGTTGGTGGTTTCATTGTTCTGCCGCACTTTCTAGTTCATATAATGCCACGTGGGTGGGCTTACACTTCTTAGTTCTGCGTTTGTACTTCGTAGCCTAGTAGACAAGAGTGGGTTGATGAGGATGACGAAACGATGACGATGATAATGGAATTGTCTTTCGAAGACGATCAACTGGGTCAAAAACCGTCAGTCATTTTTGTCACATTGCAAGCCATTTGCAAAGGTGGCCAGCAGTGTCCATGGGCCTATAAAGCGTGCCCACAGTGCATCATGGTATAGGCCTCGTATGCAGTTATTGACTTAGGGATCATTGATCTCATAGGTCTATTATGACATTAACTGATTTCTCATGCAGGTCGTTGTAATGATAGTACAGCGTGGTTGGCCAATGGTATAGCCTTTCTGCAACGTCAATGCCTCTCGCCTATAATTTTTTTATAATAACAGCGTCCTTAATCAGAAGCCAATGTTATAAGTCTGTCATTGATGATATTCTCAAAAGACTCCTCCACTGCTTGCACTACGGGAGTGCCAGTCCCAAGGATGGTTGAGGGAGGAGAGAGCGACGACGCCGATCATCTTTGTCATCAAACGGTGTTGTTAGACTGAAGCCACTATATTGCTGCTGCCCTATCTTAAACAAAGACGAAGGAGGGTGGTGTCAGAACCTTAATGAAAGACCAGCATCGTATCTTTATCGTACCTTTAGATTTACATAGCGCCTCTCACAGAATAGATATTCAGAGGCGATCTTAGCACGGAAATCCCGGGGGAAAAGAAACGCCTTCAATGAGCGAGAAGCCGATGAAGAGAAGCCAATCATTAGTTTAGTCCTTAATGATGAAGGTAGGTCATTTACAGGTAAATAGATGGACCCACAATAGATAGATCAAAACGAGTGACTTATATTCATTCACATATATATATATACACATATATATATATATATATATATATAATTGTACGATTCATGCAGGGTCAACTTTGGTGGCTTAGTATATTTACCAAAAGTGTAGAGTAGTAGAAGGCAATCTCAATGAGACGTGGGTGGTTATTTATAAACCTTATGAATAATCAAACGTGGGTGGCTTATTACCTTTGCATTGTTTGACTTTTGCTATTAACTGTTCTCTTATGAGCCAGCGTGGGAGGCACCTTAATCTTTTATCTGGAATTTCGCAAAGAAGAATAAAAGCGGAAAAGGAAGAGCACCAGTAAATGCGAGATCGTCATCCCTCCAGATCTCATTAAGAATATTTCATTTCGCGAAAGCGCTTCTTTGCCATTAACAAAAGCCTCCGCGTGGGTTTGTTAAAAACAACTTCATTTTTAGCGCATATGATATTTGCGCGTATGCGCCAATGTGCGTGTATACGTGTGGCTGTCTGTGTTTATGCCTTAGTGTGAGTCCGACTGTAATCGTGTGTCTGTGTGTGTGTGCGTGTGCGTGTGCGTGCGCGTGTGTGTGTGTGTGCGCGCGCGTGTGTGCGTGTTTGTGCGCGTCGTTGTTTCTGTGGTTGATTATTGTAAGGACTAAGATTTTTGGAGAAATGCGATTCGTCACAATGCTGTGTGACCTAACCCAGGTTTCATGTGATGTCATCCTCAGTAATATTTATTACTCTGTGGTGACGCATGATCGTGTGACGTAATCATTTGTAACGTCGTGTCGTTGCATGCAATTCGCCGTTCTTTGGTTTTTTTATATCTACGTGACAGCACATGTCTTTCAACGTACGGTAATCATACAAAAGCTGCGTCACGAATGAGGAGTAATGTGTGTGTTTATTGTTTTAACGACACCACGTGATTTGGTATCGCCCTCCTCCTTTCTCCAGGCTTGAGATTGGCACTGTCAAAGTCCAAACAGTTGCGGTCAAGTCTGAGGAGCGCACAGTCTGAACTTTATCGCCGGCCAC